>JZKD02S2060087.1:996849-1019956 GCA_000966675.3 Picea glauca | reverse complement strand
TGACATTCTGATCTTCAACCAGACTTGGGAAGAGCACCTCCACCATATCCGACAGGTCCTCCAAACACTGCGGCAACACAAGTTGTGTGCCAATTTGGAGAAATGCACTTTTGGAGAAATACATGGTGAGAATAATAAAGACTTGTTTTATTTCCATCGTTGTGTGGATGAAAGACACGCTCACAAGATACTATGCTTCTGTGGGTTCGCATTTATGTCAGTTGTCATTATGCAGTTCCGCACCTTCATGGTTCTGTACAAGATTTTTCTATGGCTTTGTTTTCCGAGTGCGCATACATATTGGTTGTGTGCGTTGGCATTGGGGGCAGATACGTGCTGGGCATAGAAAAGACTTGCTTTATTTTTTACTATTGTGCAGATGAAAGACATGCTAGCGAGTTGCTATGCTTCCACCGGTCTGCATTTGTAATAGTTTTGCACTTTGTTGTGACAAGCTAGGTAATTTAGAGGAAGGCACATACACTTTTGGGGCATTTATTTTTCTTGGATTTAGAAGGAAAGGGTAGTGATTTAGGACTGGTGCAAAGTAAATGCAATTGGTCTTAAAGAAACATCAAGTCTCTGATTTATTTATTGATAACATTGCAATGCTTATATATCTTTGTTGTCGAGACAAAGCAATAAATGATATATTGATCCATTTCACAATTCAATGGAAGAGTAACACAAATGGAAGGGGGACGTGAAATGCATGGAACAAAGAATTTGCAAGAGTATATAAAAATTTTCATCCAATCTAAAAAGGGGGTTCCTGTGCAACATATGTTCAATATTACGATTTGGAATGCGTTGCTGCTTATGTATGGAGACTTTTTCTTTGACAATTTGTCCGCATCCGGCGTAGCTATGTCTTTCATGCTTTGTACAATTATTTTTTCCTGGCACAATGAACATTTGGTCTATTTTCAATTTCTGTGCAGCGAATTGATATCAATTCTCTAGCATGCTTGCATTCAAGTGCTTTTGCTACTGACATGTTTTTCAGAGTGCACATACATGTTAGTTGTGTGTGTTACCATTGGGCGTAGGTACATGGTAGGCATCATAAATACTTGTCATATTTTCCATTTTTGTGCGGAAGAAAGACATGCTGGCAAGGTGTTATGCTTCTGCAGGTCCACATTTATGTTAGTTGTTTTCGTGTAGTTCCACACCTCCTTGGTTCAGCAAAATATTTTTCTGTGCATATGTTTTCTGAGTGCGCACACACATTGGTTGTGTGCATTGGCATTGGGGGTAGGTATGTGGAGGAAATAGAAAATACTTGCTCTATTTTCGACCATTGTGCGGAGGAAAGACATGTTGGCCAGTTGCTATGCTTCCACATTGAACACTATTATGAAATATCCCAAATCCGACGGATCTGGATATATATTGTTGAACTAGTGTTCCAACTCTCAGATCTGATACTCTGGGGGCTTATCAATGCATTTTAATTAATTGTTTAATATGCTTGGTGATTTTTGCATGTGTGTGTCATACAAATAAGGTTTGGACATATATATATATATATATATATATATATATATATATATATATATATATATGAAGCATGCGAAGTAATGAACCAGGACAATCTCAACAACATGTATTATATGGAAAAAGCAGGAAATACAACCAAAATGTGGAAAGTAGAGAAACAATCATTAGTTAGATCGCATGGATCGTCACTGAAATACAATGCGGCTAATACAAAATACCCATGAACATAACATACGGATAGATCTGCACAAGCACATATAGATCACCAACATGCAGTTTCGTAAACTCACGACAACTGCTGCAAATGATGGATAACTCGCCCTGGTGGATATACTCGACAAATCCGCGTGGAAATTGTCCCAAACTGAGTGCCCTGGTCCCTAGGGACCTCCTGATAACTGTCAAACTCAAGATATGACCCTTGAAGCTCCGGATTACATCCCTTGGGGAGGTTGCACATCTCCTAGGCTCTATGAGTGCGCCCTAGTGATTCCATCGATAAATCCAATGATAACTATCTCGAAATGTGCACCTTGGCTTCCTATGTAATGGGTCAGAAGTGTTTCCTCTGATCTAATCCGAAAAACCTCCTGGAACCCCAAACACCCATCCTCAAGAGTTGCGCACTTCCTGGTTGTCTGATGTGCCTGGTAGCTTCCACCGGCAGAATAAGATGAATGGTGGCTCAAAAGAAGCACCCTAGATGATTCTCAACTGGGTCAGAAGGAATTGGTGATATAAGCCCTGGTCTCATGCAACTACACAAACCCTCTCTAACCCTTGTGCCCTCACTGGCTGCAGTGCACAATCTCTGCAATAGATCTGAATACTCCTGAACTGGCATGGTGAAATACCTAGATGGTATCTTTGATAGACTAGGGCGTGTCTTCCAACATTGAAACCAATCTATGTGGTGGTTTCCTCCAGAAATCCACAAAACATCAAAGAGGTCGATTTCCTCCTCTAGAAACTATTCTCAACATCAAATCATAACATAATCAGGAATTAGGTTGAATTGCTCCTTTTATACCTTTCCTAATCTAGTTCTCCGTTGACATCATGTAAGCTAGGTGCTTTTCCTCCTAAGGTTAGTGATTAATTAATTAAGTCTCCCCCTCAACACCTTTTTCTTCTATTTCTCCGTTGACTTTGGCTTAAGTGACTTTTCCTATGCTTTTTGGCTTAATTCTTGATTTAGTCACTTATTCACCCTTATTTCTCCTCTTGTTCCCTGTTTGTGCCTGACTGTAGTCTACTAGAACAAATAGACTACTAAGTCACTCCCTGCTAGCCTACTCTTGGGAAAGGGACATCACAGTCCTCCCTTCCCGAGATTGCTTGTCCTCAAGCAACATCAATCTTGGGTGCTGCAATATATGCTCTCCCTCCCATGTGGCATCCTCCATTGGAAGTCCCCTCCATCTAACCAAGCACTCCCCGATGACCCTTCTCCTCAATCTGGGCTCTCTCTGCTCAAGCACCTCCTCCGACACTAGTTCCAACTAACCCTCCTCATCCAAGGGTGGCAACTCCTATGAAATGCTAACCTGCTGTCCCACTTCCTTTTTAAGGCAAGAAACGTGAAATACATTCTGAATTTTTCTACCCTCCGATAGCTCTAGCTCATATGCCACCTCACCTATGTTCCTGATGACTTTGTATGACCCATAGAACCTAGGCTTCAACTTCTCTTCCCCGCTCCTTTTCAAGGAGGACTGTCTGTATGGATGTAAACACAAAAAAACTAAGTCTCCTACCTTGAAACTGTGCTATATCCTCTTCCTATCTGCATAGATATTCTGCTAGTTCTAAGACGCCTATAAGTTCTCCTTTACTACTCGTAGAATCCTCTGAATCTCCTCAACCCAGTCTTTGGACCCCGGGACCCTGCTATCCCCAAACATAGTCTCCATAAAAGAGGGTGCATCGTATCCATACAATTCTCTAAATGGTGACATCCTGATAGACATATGGTAAGTTGTGTTGTAACAATACTCACCCATGTGCAACCATCTCACCCTTGTGCACTGCTGCCCCCCCACATAGATTCTCAGATACCCCTCCACGCATTTTTTGACAATCTTTGTCTGTCTATCTATCTGAGGGTGGTAGTTGGTACTCATGGCTAGCTCTGTGCCCACCAACTAAAAAATCTCCTACCAAAAGGCGTCAATGAAGCGCCCATCTCTATCATTGACTATCTGCCTCGGTAAACCGTGAAATTGGAAAACCTCTCCGAAAAATATCTCCACTACCTGTATGGCCTTGTAGTCCATGGGGATGGCAAAGAAGTGTGCAAATTTGGTCAGCCTATCGACCACTACAAATATACAGTCCCTTCCCTACACTTGAGGAAGACCTGTAATGAAGTCCATAGAAATGCTCTCTCATTTATGCTCTGGAATGGGTAGAGGCTAAAGTAACCCCGCGGGGTGTGTCTTCTTAGACTTATTCTGCTGAAAATTCATGCACTCTTGGATGTGTTTCAATACATCATCTTTGAGACCCTTCCACGAGAATCTCTCCCTGACATGCCTGGAAGTCTTGAAGTACCCCTGATGCCCAGCTGCAGGCGAATCGTGACACACCTTCAGAATCTTACCTTTCAAGGTAGATTCTGGAACCAATTAGATCCATTCCTTTTAGAAAATAAGATCGTCTAGCACTCGGTATCTATCATCAACTACCTATCTATCCAATACCTCACACACAAAGTTGTTTTTGGTGTACTCCACCAAAAAATGTGCCTTCCATTCTGTGAAAATATCCATTGTTGAACACTCTACTAGCCTCCTAGACAAAGCATCTGCTACGATGTTCCTATGTCCTTTAACATACTCAATGTCAAAGTAAAAGGCTTGGATCTTCGAAACCCAATTTTGTTGTTTCTTGATGAGGTCTTTCTGATCCAGGAAATACTTGAGACTGTTGTGATCAGTCTTCACTTCAAATATGCTACCCACCAGATACTGCCTGAATTTGGTTAAGGCATGCATGATTGCCAGCATTTCCTTGTCATAAATCGAGTAGAGTCTCTCTGACTCATTGAGATTCATACTCTCGAACACAATGGGATGGCCTCCCTGCATCAAAACTGCTCCAATCCCCACCCTTGATGCGTCACACTCTAAGAAAAACGATCGAGAGAAATACAGAAGGGCTAGAATAGGGCATGTGCTCATAACCTCCTTCATTTTCTCAAATGTTTGTTGTGACTCATGTGTCCAATGAAAATAAAACTTCTTGGTTATATCCATGAGCGGTGCTCCCAACTGTGCAAATCCTCTGACAATCCACCTGCAGTAATTTCATAACCCAAAGAATCTCTTCAGCTCCATGAGGTTCTTGGGTGTTGGCCAATCCAGAATGGCCTTGATATTCTCCTGATGAAACTGTACTCCCTGCTCACTGATGACATGCGCCAAGTAAAATAGTTCCCTCATCCCAAACTCACATTTGGACTCCTTTGCATATAATGACTGTGTCTGCATAATGCCCAAGACCTCCTCCAAATGTGCCAGATGCTCATCCCACGTCCTGCTGTAAATCAATATGTCATCGACGAATACCAAAAAGGTACTTCCTCAACTGCCCACTGAAGATGTGATTCATGAAAGAATGAAAAGTGCCAAGTGCATTGGTCTATCTAAATGGCATGACCAAGAACTCGAAATGTCTGAAATGACATCTGAATGTTGTCTTCTCTATGTCCTTCTCTCTGATGCTAATATGATGATATCCCGACTGCAGGTCAATCTTAGTGAAGAAAACTGCCCCATGTAACTCGTCCATCAACTCATCTATGCACGGAATGGGGTATTTTTTCTTGATCGTTTTCTCATTAAGAGCTCTGTAATCAATGAAAATTCTCAATGTGCCATGTTTCTTCAGTACCAAAATGACTGAAGAAGCAAAAGGACTTGTGCTACGCCTGATGTGCCCCTTCATAAGAAATTCTTTGATTGCTTTCTCATTCTCGTCCTTGAATCTCTTGGGGTGCCTATAGGGCACGGTGATCATCGGTGTGGCCCTTGCCTCCAACTCAATCATATGCTCGTATCCCCTGTCTGGTGGTCTCCCTGGTGGTATCAGCCCAAACAATGGCTCATACTGACTCAGAAGCTTCCTGATTTGTGGATGGTAATGCTCTCTACCCTTTGAATCCTTCTGGGTGGTGATCAAACAATCTACTGCATAAGCTACATCACAGTGACGGAAGATCCACTCCATCCTCTTCATTGATATTTCTTTGGGTGCTCATGTAGACATACCTCTCAATACCACTCTCGATCCACTGGCGTCTCTGAAGCTCATGGTCAACGTCTGATAGTTGAACCCAATCTCCCCCAATGAATATAGCCATTGTACCGCCAACACTGCATCTATATCTGATAGGTTAACTACATAAAAGGTATATGTCATGGTGTAGTTGCCTAGCTTGACCTCTAGTTCTGGGACCATGTAGAAGAAACTCATTAACAATATCCAAAGATGAGGTATGTCGATAAAAATAATGCAATAAACACCTTATTCTCATAAATTATGTAGATGTAGTAATATATATTCATAGTGCATGGTACTATATAGAATCCAAATTGCATATTGCATCTGCAACACATTGCTTGAGTATGTGAAAATCATCTATCTGGGATGTGGTTGCAGCTCGAGACAATTTTTCCAATGGGCCCTAGAGTCGCTTCAGAGGTGGCAACTTTATTTGGTCGACATTTGTGTGGGTTCTCCACTCATCTCTGCTTAGACTTGTTTTCAAGAGACAAAGGATAGACGTGATTCTTCCTACAACCCATAAGTCTAAGTAGTGACTAGACCAAGTTCTATAGCTTCAATTTGGCTTAGTTACTATGGCAACTCCAAATATCTAGCACTGACTAATTGCTCCAATGTCTAGGAGGGATGTCATCCTCGTGTCTAGTTCAATTTGCTTGGTAACCAGGAAGACTCGACAAATAAAACCGACAAAAAGGAATAGTTCCTAGAATGGAGCGCCCGAGTTCAGTAAAGGTGTTGATATATGGTGACACAAAGAGTAGATGTTGTTTAGAAAGATGAAGTTTTGCAGGAGCTTCAAAGCATGATTCAAGAAACACTTTGTCTACGCTAAACATCTTTCTCTCGAAATTTACGTTGGGTCCCCTTTCCAATAGTTGCATTATTAGTGTCAACCAACGTGCGAATGAAAAACCAAGGATAATGTTCACAACTGGTCCACAATGGTTAATTTCTCCACAAATTAGATTGGATGACCACACATTGCTTGATTAAGTGCAAATCCTCTGTCTGGGTTGTGGTTATAGCTCGAGACAATTTTTCCAATAGGTGGAGTAGCTCAAGAGGTGCCAGCTTTATTTGGTCCACATTTGTCTTGGTTATCGACCTCTCTCTGCTTGGATTTACTCTAGAGTGGTGAATTATAAAGGTACTTTATGCTGTGACCTAGAAATCCAAGAATTGACTAGACAAAGTTCTATAGGTAGAACTTGGACTAGTTACTTGGGGAAACATAAACTATTAGCACCGAGTAATTGATTCAATGACCAGGAGCACAATGCTCCTCATGTCTCGTTTAGCTTGCTTGGTAATGAGGAAGATGTGGACAACTAGAACCTACAGAGGGGGAAGTACCCATAATCGATCCAGGGGATTCAACAAAGGTGTTGATCCATGGTGACATCCACAACTGATGTTAGATTAGAGAGCTGGCATATCAAAACAATTTTGAAGAGAAATTCAAGCAACTTGAGTATGAAGGATTCCACATCTGGTCATAATTGATGAAGTACTTTCTATATGTAACTGTGTGAGAGGTTTCAAAACGTTCGTTAACATTTCGAGTGGACACTTATCTTTTGATGTCCCTAATGATGGGTGGAGTGTCCACTTGAAACGTTGGATGTTTCGAAACCTCTCACACAGTTACATCCATAAAAATCTTCATCAATTCAAGCAATTGTTTGGTTAGGCTACATATCTTGCTCTTGAATTGTAGACTGGGTCCCCTTCCTAACAATTGCATTCTCAGCGTCAACCAACGTGAGAATGAATCATTGGGAATACAAGCTATCTGCATGGACTGTGAACTGTACAAAATCACATGCTTGTTAGCAAAATCCATCGATGCGAGCACTTTGTGATGGAACCAAAATTCGTGGGATAAATGGACGTGATGGCTGAATGGTTGTTCGTGCTACTTAGATGGGAGGGTATGCGGTTTGTATTTGTGCAGAAATGAGGGTTGGGTGTGAATACTATGGTCTTGGCAAGTCATATAAATAACTGAGAATACAACTTGAAATTGTTGTCGACTTGTTCCTGTTTTCTCTCTAGCTCCATGCGCCAATGTTCCTACGTTGATACCTTGCACTTTGTATCTGGGTTTCTTTAATGTTTTGTCTCACACCAATGATTCGTCATACTTTTGATGGCCCTTCTAGAGACTTGCATCATAACTTCTCGCATCGATGATACATATACAATCTAGCTGGGTCAGATTGCTTGATGCTTTAGTGCTGCCAAACATTGTCTAGCCCTTGGATCCCTCGTGCCAACGTTCCCTCGTGTTCATTGTCTTGCATTCTACCCAAGGAATATTTTATGGGCTATATATAGCCCATGGGATAATTTTCCATGCTTTTTCAAAAAAAGATTCGCCAATTTCCATCTTTTCTAAAAGTGATTCGCCCAAATTCTATAGAATAAAATGATTTTACCTTAAAAATAACGAAAATTTTATAGAAACTATATAAAATCCTTAGAAATTTGAATATTTTTACAAAAATATCACCAAACATTTTATACTTTGCATATTAAGGACTAGTAATATTTGTCGAGGTTTCTACATTCTAAGATAAATTTCCATCCTTAAAATTATCCTTGGTGCTTCCCATGGCTTTGCATGTTGGATGATAATTGCAAATCTACCGATGGCTTTGCAAGTTGGCTGATAAGTGCAAATTTTCCGACTTGTCAACTTGTGTTGTTTCCTTGTTTGATGGAAGCAAGCGCTATCCCATTAATGGATATGAAACTATACCTAATCTATGTTTGGTTATCTACTTTGTGTCGTAATTTGGTACCATGCCTCATTGGCTCGTGCAATGCTTTAAGACTTGACACTAAATTCGACCTGTATTCATTAAAGTACGAGTTTTCCGATGTTCAATCAATAGGCCTGTCTAAGCAGCCTGATAACAATCAAGACATAAGCATACATCTATAGGCTCTTTGTCTTATACATCACAAATAAATAAGATCAGTCGACTCCACACTTCAAATAGTTAGCAATGTTATCAATAATAGAATATTGTTATGCATATGTATAGAGTCTTGGATGAGAGTGTCTTAGGCAAAGATGTCATAAATAATATAATTTATGTTAAGATTTTCTTAATAAAAATTATCTTTATATGCATAAATATGCATATTTTTGTTGCTTAAAAAAATTAATATAATAAATTGTTTTAAATATTAATATTTATTTTAAACACATAAAATAGTTACATAAAATAAATTTCTTTTGTTGATAATCAACAAAAATTATGACGCAGTCGCACCCGCAGGCACGCCCTCTCACACAGGATCTTCTCTTTCCACGACCCGAAGAACTCCAAGGTTCTTCTATTTCCCTATCGGGAAATCTGCACCCACAGATTTCTTCGCGCGATCCCCCTCTCTCTACTTATCGGGGAATCGGAACTCGCGACTTCGCGAGTCCGAAGGTCGAACACAATGCTCTCAGATCGCTGAGACCCGATATGAGTCAACGTTGACCTCTTCCCTTGCTCTGTCGGAACTTCTTCTCTATCGCGACTTTGCGTCTCGCGAGATCGAGCACTTTGATTTTCCGACTCCCGATACCCGATGTGCCGAAGTCCTGACATGCGTGCGAATGGACTATTCAATCGCCGCCTCACTCCATCGGCATTTCGGAGTTCGCAGGATCGCGAATCCTAATGCATATGTTTTGACACTTTTAGCTACGAAACCCCGATGGTTCGTGCCACCTGTCTCCCACTAACTCCTGCGGACCCACACTAGTTATGTCCCCGTCGGGATATCGCGGATCGGGATTCAAAGCGACAAGATTTCTCTGTTCTCGAAACCCCCGTTTCTCTGAACCCCGACTTCCTTGGATCTCCTGATATGCGTCCTCAACAAAGAATGGTTCTGGACTCGTCGGGATATCGCGGATCGTGATATTGCAATTCCTGATGCAATCCTTTGCAGCTTCGACTCATGAGTCTCCGATACACGATATCACGTGTAGATCCGACGGTCCTTGTGACTCGGATCGACGACTCTGCCCCTCCTGAGCTTTAAATCCTTCGGACGTTCCCACCATAACCTCCTTGCACCTCTGCAAGATCTAACAGTCCTCAGAACTTCGCAAAATGTCCTCAGAGGATTTCGACTGTCCGTTCTTCCTTATGCAATCCACGAAATGAAGAAGTGTCTCTCCACGAGACTCGTTCACCTGCTCGCCAACCTGCGACGCTTCCCTCGGAATTTCAATAGCAACTTCCTTGCGCTTATCCTTCAGCGAATTCGAAGGCCCACTTCTCCTGAGCTTTCTCTAAGACCTTTAAGTCCTTAAAGAAACTCCTTGCATGCACTCCTTGCAACAATCCTTCAACAACTTCTAAGTGTTGAAGCCTCTGACTCTGCACACACCTGCAACAACAGTCTTTGAAAACTCTTGTTCAGAATTGCAACTATGAGACTTAGCTTAGCCTGCGCACTCTTTGCACGGCTCCTGTAACCCAAATTCACTTCTGGGCGAAATGAGAACAAGAGTTTAACTATTTGAGCCTTCTGTCAACGCACTCCTTGTGGACGCTTTCAACTGCACTCCTTGCAGGAAATCTCTCACTCAAATAGAAAAACAATTGAAACTCATTCTCACTTCTTCTCGGACTTCACATTTAAACATGAAATCACATACACAGCATATAAAAGCAAATATGTGACTGGAAGCAAACATTCATGAGCATATCAACAATACACAGAGAACAACACAAACCATGAAATTGAATCAAAGCTTTCTTCTATTAATTCAATGTCTGTACATGAGTGTTCTTCATACAATTCTCTGCATGCTCTCTTCTGAATAATGTTACAATGCACAATGAGGGTGTCTATATCCCGTTTTCCTCTTGCGCTCTCAAGCCGTCTAATCTACAATTAAATTTCTATCTACTTTTCATTAACTACCTTAAATGCCGTCTATCTACTAGGGACGAGAGATTAAAGGCTCAAGGTCCATTACAATATACAAAGGAGCCTCATTTTAATGGCTCATTTAAGATTTGCCTAACAATCCCAAAGTGGTTTTCAAAATTCGGGCTAGCTTGTCCAGCTGTCCTCCACTTCCGTGTTGGCTCACTTGATGTGCTGGCGATGCTCCTGCATCATACTCCCTCGCTTGAAAATTTTCATGGGCTCCTGTCCATGAGCTCCTGCACGGTCTGCCCATGCTTCTGTATCTCTGCCTCAGTTTCCCAGCTGGCATCTTCCACTGGATGGTTCTTCCATTTGACCAGATACTCGAAGTATTCCTTCCTCCTGGTCTTCTTACCCACTCTCTTGTCCAATATACATTCCATCTGCGGTTTCTCTGCAACTGGCAATTGTTTCACCCACTGGACGACTGGCTGCTCAGTTCCAGTATCTGCTTCTTCAGCCCTGTATGGGTATAAGTTTGCGATATTGAATATCAGAGATATTCCGATTCCATCCGACAACTCAATCTCAGAAGCATTTTCCCCGAATTTTCTCAAGACCTTGCATGGTCCGATTTTCTTCATCTTTAACTTATTGTATGTTCCTCTCAGGAACCTTTCCTTCCTCAAATGTGCCAGAACTAGATCACCAACTTCAAACTGAAGTTGTCTCCGATGCTGATCTGCTCTGCGCTTGTATTCCTGATTTTCCTTCAGCAACCGCTCCTTCACCCTGCTGTGAAGTTATTTCATTACCTCAGCGAATTCTTCTGCACTAGCGCTGCTAGTCGCAGCCTGTTCTGAATCTCGCAGTTCAGAAACTCCTCTTGGTTGTGTGTTATATACAACCTGAAATGGACTTTGCCCTGTCCTCCGATTTACTGAATCGTTGTATGCAAACTCTGCCTGTGGCAATATACTATCCCAGCTGCTATGGTGCTCTGTCACCAAACTCCTCAACAAGTCTCCCAGACTTCTGTTGACCACTTCCGTTTGTCCATCCGTATAAGGATGATAAGCAAAACTAAACATCAAGTTAGTCCCCAACTTCTTCCATAAGGTCCTCCAAAAATGCCCTATGAATTTAGTGTCCCTGTCCGAAACTATACTTTTCGGCAATCCATGAAATCAAATGACCTCTTTGAAAAACAGATTTGCGATGTGAGTCGCATCACTGGTCTTCTGGCATGGAATGAAGTGTGCCATTTTAGAAAACCTGTCTACTACCACAAAGATTGAATCAACACCTCTTTGTGTCCTTGGCAACCCCAATACAAAATACATGCTTATCGCATCCCACAGCCTCTCTGGTATGGGCAATGGTTGATACAGCCCTGCATTCTGCTTCCTTCCCTTTGAATGCTGGAAAAATTTGCACCTGTCTACAAATATTTTGACTTCCGCTCGCATTCCCGGCCAAAAGTATGACTCATTCAGCTTCACGAATGTCTTATCGTGACCGAAATGTCCTGCTAAGCCTCCGTTGTGTTTCTCCTTTAACAGATTCTCCCTCATGGAGCATTTCAGAATACATAGTTGATTACCCCTGAATAGTAATCCTTCCTGGATCATGTAATCCATCCAAGGGCTTCTGTCTCTGAGAACTGGATTCTCAGCAGCTTCATACGCTTCCCTAAAATCTGTATCCTCTGCGTACATGTTCCTGAGATGATCAAAACCCAATGTTTTGACTCGGAACTCCTGCAACAATAAACACTTCCTGCTCAAAGCATCAGCCACTTTGTTAGCAGTACCCAAAAAATGCTTAATCACGAATGTGAAATTCTTCATATACTCAACCCATTTGGCATGTTTCTGATTCAACTTGTCCTGTTGAGTCGCAAACTGCAGTGCATGATTGTCACTGTATAATACAAATTCTTTCGGAATTAGATAGTGCCTCCACTTTTTCAATGCCTGTATGATAGAGTAGAACTCTTTATCATACGTTGAGTATTTCAATTTCACTTCATCCAGCTTCTCGCTGAAGTACGTGATTGGTCTGTCTTCTTGACTTAAGACTGCCCCGATGGCAAATCCACTTGCATCGCATTTCACCTGGAATGTCTTCAGGAAATACGACAACACCAAAACTGGTTGTTCCGTGATCTTCCACTTCAACAGATTGAAGCTCTTCTCAGCCTCTGCTGTCCAGTGAAAAGACTTATGCCGCTTCTTCATTGTATCCATCATTGCTGCGCTAATTCCACTAAAATTCTTGATGAACTTCTGGTAGAAACTAGCCAAACCATGAAAACTTCCCACCTCGAAAATATTTCTCGGTGATGGCCAATTCTTTATTACATCCACCTTCTCTAGATCCATCCTCAACTCATTCGCCGATATGACAAATCCCAAATAAATGAGTTCTGTCTACATGAATGAAGATTTCTTAATGTTGATCAACAACTTCTCCTGCTGTAGCTTTCGCATCACTGTAGCTAAATGCTGTAAGTGTTCTGCTACTGATTTACTGAAAATCAGTATGTCATCCAAGTACACGATGACAAATTTCCCGATGAATTCCCTCAGGACTTCATTCATTAGCGTCATGAATGTACTCGGCGCATTTTTCAAGCCAAATGGCATGACAAGCCATTCATACAAACCTTCGTTGGTTTTGAAGGCTGTCTTCCATTCATCGCCTTATCTCATGCGAATATGGTGATATCCGCTTTTCAAATCGATTTTTGAAAAATATTTTGCCCCACTCAAGCAATCCATCAGATCATCCATCCTTGGCAATGGAAATCTGTACCTGATGGTTATCTTGTTAATCGCTCTTGAGTCGGTACACATTCTCCAACCTCCATCCTTCTTTGGACTGAGTACTGTTGGAACAACACATGGACTCAAGCTCTCTCTGACCAAACCTTTGTCCAATAACTCCTGGACTTGTCTCTTAACCTCTTCATTTTCTTGCGGTGTCAATCTGTATGCGGCTTTATTTGGCAAACTGGCTCTTGGTATGAGATCGATATGATGACTCACACTCCTCATCGGTGGCAACGAACGAGGTAGTTCGTCCACTATGATGTCAGTGGACTCTTCCAACAGTTCCTGAACCTCATTTGGTAGATCATCTACTCTTGTGCTAGTCAGAACAATCCTCGGCTTCCTGACCACAAAGAATTGTGGATCTTCTTTCTTCTTCACCTCTGTAAGAATCTCCTTCCCACTCATGAGAAGTACTGCGTTTCTTACCTCCGACTTCACCTCCTTATCCTTTATTGGAAGAAACATGTGTGTCCTCCCATTCTTCTCCAGGGTGTATGTGTTCATTCTCCCATCATGAATCACATTTCTGTCATATTTCCATGGTCTACCCAACAATAGATGACAAACATCCATGGGAATAACATCACACAAGATCCTGTCATTATATCCACCTATCTTGAATTCAACCAAGCATTGTTTAGTAACAATTACCTGGTGTCCTTTCTATAGCCACGAAACTCTGTATGGGCTTGGATGATCAGTCGTCTCCAGCTCCAGCTTCTTGACCATCTCTGTGGATACAAGATTATCCGTGCTACCACTGTCTACTATGACCTTGCACACCCTGTCCTTGGTCTTGCAAGCTGTTCTAAAGAGTCTGGTCCTTTGGACTGAACTTTCCACCTCCTTCTCGGGTGTCAAAAGGACTTTTCGCATCATGAGTGACCTTCCGCCTTCTGCGTCTTCGGCCTCAACATCCCGCCTCTGTGCTTCGGTGATGTGAGCTTCTCCAATGTCCTTATTTTTCTCTGGACACTCGTAAGACTTGTGCCCATTCTTTCCACATGTGAAACATGTGATTACTCCACCTCTTCCTCTTCCTCTACCTCCGGTATGAGGAAAAGTGTTGTTGTTAGCATATCCTCCACTCTGCTATGTATGCTGCCCTCTCTGTTCAACATATGGTCCTCTCTGTGAGGTTCCACCTCTCTCAACTTTACCCTGAGGTTTCTTCCATTCCTCCTTGGGCTTCTAGTATCTGTCCTAGGCAACTTCTTTGCCTCTGGGCTGATTCCTGCCTCGCCCTTGCTGACCTTGTTTTCGACTCAGCTTCTTCTTAGCTTTCAGAGCCATTTGATAAGCATCCTCCACCGTCCTGATGGTCACCATGCTTAATTCATCTTGAATGTCATATCTCAGACCATTCATATATATGGCTACCTTTTCATCATCGCTCTCCCGATGGCCTGCCCTGATATTCAGTCTATAGAACTCCTCAGTGTATTCTTTCACTATCATCAGCTTCTATCTCAGGTTCTGCATCCGCCTGAACAAAGTGATGTGATAGTCCCTGGGGATGAATTTCGCCTTCATCTTTGCGATCATCCTATCCCAACTTTTAATCTTCTGCTTGCCCTTGCAACATCTGTCAGCTTGTAGCTCATCCCACCACAATGCTGCATGTCCCTTCAAGCACGTGACAACATGCTTGACTTTCTTATCCTCTTCGACATTTTCATAGTCGAAGTAGGTGTCCAGAGCTCTAATCCAATCTAGTAGCTCCTCCGTGTCTAGATTTCCCTCATAAACTGGAATGTCCATTTTCTCCCTTGCAACCATTCTTGCAATGGCTTTGATTAAGCGCTCACTTGCGACATCTTCTACTGTGACTTCTTCTTCATGTCCAGCCTCTATCTCGCTCTCGAAATCACTCAGATCCCCTGCACTAGCTGTGCGTCTTTGCGCTGTCTCCATATCCTCGAGTCTAGCTCGTAGATCACACATCTGTCTCTCCATTTCTGGATTTGCTATCTGCCTGCCTCTTCTCCTTGGGATTTCCCTATCCTCTGGATCAGGTGATTGCCTTTCTCTCCTAGGCGGCATGATGAATTATCTCCTTCCTTGCTACAGAAAATAAAGAATATTTCTGTGCTCTGATACCAAACCTGACGCAGTCGCACTGGAAGGCACGCCCGCTCACACAGGATCTTCTCTTTCCACGGCCCGAAGAACTCCAAGGTTCTTCTATTTCCCTATCAGGAAATCTGCACCCACAGATTTCTTCGTGCGATCCCCCTCTCTCTACTTATCAGGGAATCGGAACTCGCGACTTCGCGAGTCCGAAGGTCGAACACAATGCTCTCAGATCGCCAAGACCCGATATGAGTCAACGTTGACCTCTTCTCTTGCTCTGTCGGAACTTCTGCTCTATTGCGACTTTGCGTCTCGCGAGATCGAGCACTTTGATTTTCCGACTCCCGATACCCGATGTGCCAAAGTCCTGACACGCGTGCGAATGGACTATTCAATTGCCGCCTCACTCCATCGGCATTTCGGAGTTTGCAGGATCGCGAATCCTAATGCATATGTTTCGACACTTTTAGCTACGAAACCTCGATGGTTCATGCCACCTATCTCCCACTAATTCCTGCGGCCCCACACTAGTTACGTCCCCGTCGGGATATCGCGGATCGCGATTCCAAGCGGCAAGATTTATCTGTTCTCAAAACCCCTGTTTCTCCGAACCCTGACTTCCTTGGATCTCCTGACATGCGTCCTCAACAAAGAATGGTTCTGGACTCGTCGAGATATCGCAGATCGCGATATCGCAATTCCTGATGCAATCCTTTGCAGCTTCGACTCACGAGTCTCCGATACACGATATCACGTGTAGATCCGACGGTCCTTGTGACTCGGATCGACGGCTCTGCCCCTCCTGAGATTTAAATCCTTCGGACGTTCCCACTGTAACCTCCTTGCACCTTCGCAATATCTAACAGTCCTCGAAACTTCGCGAAATCTCCTCAGAGGATTTCGACCGTCCGTTCTTCCTTATGCAATCCAAGAAATGAAGAAGTGTCTCTCCATGAGACTCGTTCACCTGCTCGCCAACCTGCGATGCTTCCCTCAGAATTTCAATAGCAGCTTCCCTGCACTTATCCTTCAGTGAATTCGAAGGCCCACTTGTCCTAAGCTTTCTCTAAGACTTTTAAGTTCTTAAAGAAACTCCTTGCACACACTCCTTGCGGCAATCCTTCAACAACGTCTAAGTGTTGAAGCCTCTGACTCTGCGCACACCTGCAGCAACAGTCTTTGAAAACTCTTGCTCAGAATCACAAATCTGAGACTTAGCTTAGCCTGCACACTCTTTGCATGACTCCTGTAACCCAAATTCACTCCTGGGCGAAATGAGAACAAGAGTTTAACTATTTGAGCCTTCTGTCAACGCACTCCTTGCAGACACTTTCAACTGCACTCCTTGCAGGAAATCTCTCACTCAAACAGAAAAACAATTGAAACTCATTCTCACTTCTTCTCGGACTTCACATTTAAACATGAAATCACATACACAGCATATAAAAGAAAATTTGTGACTGGAAGCAAACATTCATGAGCATATCAACAATACACAGAGAACAACACAAACCATGAAATTGAATCAAAGCTTTCTTCTATTAATTCAATGTCTGTACATGAGTGTTCTTCATACAATTCTCTGCATGCTCTCTTCTGAATAATGTTACAATGCACAATGAGGGTGTCTATATCCCGTTTCCCTCTTGCGCTCTCAAGCCGTCTAATCTACAATTAAATTTCTATCTACTTTTCATTAACTACCTTAAATGCCGTCTATCTACTAAGGAAGAGAGCTTAAAGGCTTAAGGTCCATTACAATATACAAAGGCGCCTCATCTTAATGGCTCATTTAAGATTTGTGCAACAATCCCAAAGTGGTTTTCAAAATTCGGGCTGGCTTGTCCAGCTGTCCTCCGCTTCCGTGTTGGCTCGCTTGATGTGCTGGCGATGCTCCTGCATCACATTAACACCAAAACATTTTATCTTTCTATATATCTCAATGCTTTTACATATATACATGTACTAATATATATATATATATATATAAATTGAAAAAAATGATTTTATTAATATGCTTAACTTAAAAAATATTGTTAAACACATATATCTTGCGCATATATCATATGCAAAGTTCTATACAAAGTTTTATGCAAATTATTTTCACTGCAAAGACTTTACAATTCTTATGACATATGTTAAGTTCATGATTAGACATATTACATATTTACTAATGTAAAATGCATAGATATGGTCATAACAAAATGCTCTACGATGGATTCCTAGAAAACAATCTTGCCAAAAATCAGCCACTTATCATGCAAATTACATCGTTGGTCAGTATCTGTATCATGGAAGTATTGAAAGTGCGGAGTTGTAAAGTGCGATAGTGCGACACAATGAGTGATATGAATTACTTGCACAGGGGTTCAAATTAGACTAAGTGTTGCTTGTGCGAATGTGCGAAAGATACATCTGTGTAGACGATATGTTTGTGCGGAATATATATATGTACATGAGATATATATGTTTAACGATATTTTTTAAGTTAATCATATGCATATAAGCATTTTATTAATTTTCTATACTAATTTTTTAAATATATGTATATAACTAGGTGCATTGAGATATATAAATAGTTGAAAGACATTGATGTTAATGTTTTCTAGCTATTGACGTTTACAGGTTGTTGGCATGACATTCAATCTTCGCACCAAGGTTATCTTACCCTCCCATTTGGTTATATTAAGTTTCACTATTTGTCTATTGTCCTAAGAAGTCTACCCACTATACTTCCCACAATTCTAACATGTAGATACTTTGCATTGGTTGCTGCCCATTGTAACCTCCAAAACACTTTACATTGCTTCTTGAATATTCTAGTCTCATTGTTGAACACTTCATTCATTTACATTGGTTGTTACATATGTTAATATCCACATTGAATACTTCACTTATTTAGTAAGTTTTATTCCACATTGAACAATTTACCTTTTTGCTTATTTTTTACAAAGTTTTACGCAAAATGTTTTCTTTGCAAACACTTTACATTGCTTCCCACATATGTTAGCTTCCAAATTGAACATTTAGATCATTTACGAATGCCGAGTGTAGAGATATGTTCATAGAAAAATAGTCCCCATAGCTGGGGGAATATTACATAATAAATTTGTCATAAATCGGTCGGCTATCATGCAAATTACATCGCTAATCATAATCTCCGTGACAAAACTATTGGAAGTGGGAAGTTGCAAAGTGCAACAATGTGACATGTTGGTTGATATGAACTATTTGCACAGGGGTTCAAATTAGACCAAGTGTTGGATGTCCTGGAGATATGCTTGTGCGAATGTGCATAAGATATCTCTGTGTGGACAATGTGTCCGTGTTGAAGATATATCTGAGTGGAAGATATACATGTTTAACAATAATTTTTAAGTTATGCATATGCACAACAACATTTTGTTCACTTTAAGTACTTATGTTTTAATATGTGTTTATAAGTAAATGCATTTACATATCTAAAAAGTTAAGACTTTGGTGATAATGTTTCTTGACTGTCCAAATTGTATAAAATTCTTCTGTCAATACACTATACTTCCAAAATTTCTTAGTCAAAAGCCTTTTTAATTACCCACTTTTCTCATTGCGTGGACTTCACACATGTATATCTGGGGTGCAACTAGTACGTTACTACTTTTACTTTCAACCCTTGTGTGAACACTTCATGGCTGATGCTCGCGCAGTTGACACTTCCACAATTTGGCATTTCCAATGGTTCCGCACTAGTGATTCTAACAAGACAAGTAATTTGCATGATAACTGAATTATTTATGACACCTTGATTTGATCTAATTTGCAAAAAAAATAGATGTTACTTATCGCTCGTGCGAAGTAAATATGACGCTTTTCTATGGCCTGCTTAATTGTTTCTGCTTTTGCGTCACCATATTCTATAAGTAACTTGTGGAAATGACATTTTAGTAAAAGTGCCAGATGCAATTTCTCTTAAAGAAATTGCACCTTGATATCTCCGCTACTATCGTATCTCCGCATTAAGCACGACCATAACTTATTGTCTAAGATTTACTCGACATTGAAGACTTTACTTTTTTCTCTTATTTTTAGAAAGATTTATGATAAATGTTCTGAGTGGTTCTTACTTTATTCGTATCATTGTCTTCTTTGTAGAAATAATAATGTTATTCTACTTTATTATATGGATTATGTTTTTACAAAGACTATTCATTGCATATGCACTGTGCAAAATTTTGTATCTAACATTTATAGAGCTATTGCGATTAGATGAAGCTAGTAGGACATGGACTAGCTCTTGCCATGAAACATCCCCAATGCATTTCTTGTATAAAATTCTTTTGCCAATGTACTATTCTTCCAATATTTCTTGGTGGAAAGCGTTTTTACTTACCCATTTTTCACATTGCGATATCCCCGTAGGCCTCACACCTATATCTTTTGCATGTTCTCACTCCACACATGTATATCATTGGCACAATCAGGACTTAAGTACTTTTATTTTCAGCCCTTGTGCACACAATTCATGGCTGGTTCTGGCGCAATTGCCACTTCCACAATTTGAAATTTCCAACAATTGTGCATCATCATTCTAACAAGCTATGTAATTTTCATGGTAACTGAGTCATTTATGACACCTTTATTTGCCATGATTTGCAAAAAAATAGAATTTATTTACCACTCAAGTGCGAAGTAAATCTAGTGCATTTCTATGAGTTGTTTAGTGGTCTCTAGTTATGGCTCCCCATATTATGCAAGTAACTTACGTGTGGAAACGATATTTTAGTAAAAGTGACACAACCATGCCTATCACAATTCTCGCTGTTTGTAAACCGAACAATTTTACAACACAGATTCTGACAAGCGAGGTAATTTGCAATATAACTAAAGCATTTAGGATAGCATGATTTGCTTTGATTTACCAAGAAAGAACATCAATTAGGTAATAGGACTCATGCAAAGTAAATGTGCCACTTTTCTATGAACTAGATAATGGTTCCTATTAATGATTACGCGTGTTCCAAACATATTTCATATGTACGGAAATGCCTATCTGGTAAATACATGCCATGCAACTCGCTTTAAAGAAATCAGAGCTTGCTAATATACTATTCACAAGGTTCATCTATATCAAAGTTCATTAATAAAGCAACACTATGGAAAATATAGCAAGGAAAGAGCCCTTTTGTGGTGATATTGTCGATTCACTAGCCAAGGAAGACAAGGATATCTACTAGTCTGCTTGATACCAGTGGTTCTTGAACAAGTCACCAGAAGAAAAGAAAAAGAAAATAATATAGACGACAAGCTTGGTCAATGCTAGTTGTGTTCTTGAAGTCTTTGACTTCAAAGAACTTGTAACCTGGTGTGCTCAAAGGTTTGAATCAAGGAAAAGGATGATTAAAGTAGCATCGAAAAGAAAGAATCCAACGCTTCTTACTCTGAAAATGTTCAATAAAATTCTCTGTCTTCCATCTACAAATAAAACACTTCGGCTTGTTGATGCAAACGCCTTCCTAGCTTCTCAGGTAGGTGGATCCAATGTATTGAGATAATTTTTCTACCTTCTACAGACATGTCGACCGAAATTTCAACAATCAATATAAGCTTGCTACAAGGACCATACTAGGACTTTTCATGGTTGTTCACCCATGTCTCTAGCTACGAGTCGACTTCACACATACCCATGTCAGCTTTATATGCACTGTAATTTTCATTTCACAAGGATTCCATGTTTGATTGGGAACATGTCATATCGAATGAAATTTTTTTTTCCAGTTAAGCAACTACTTTAGCACTGAAAGGTTTTTCATGGATGCATATTTGGTATTCACAATCACCTTTTTCAATTTCTTTGATAGTCTCTCTTTCAAGGCGATTGTTAATACACGCAACGAACTAGTTTAGTTGTGGCACCCAGTGCTATGCAAATATAAAGCACCATTCATTTTTTGCATTGTTCAAGATAAGTTTGTTAGAGAGTTCAAACACATCTTGGTTGGGGCAAAGCCCAAGAGAATAACCCAGGAAGTGGAAGAGTTTCTCAAGGGAAAGGGAATTTTCATTCAAGATCAAAACCATACTTACATCCACTTGTATGGTTGTCAAGAAAACCTGCTTCTACTCCCTATATTTGTCTATTTTTTTCGAAGTTTACCGCTAATATAAATCCTTGTGTATTCTATTTGATAGAAAGAGAAAAAAACAATTCATTACATTGCCTCTTCGAGTTGGGGACACAATGGTTACGAATCTAGCACATTTGAAACAAATCTTAGAGACACTTAATATATTTAATCTAAAAGAAACACAACCCCTAGGGGGTTTTGATCCCGAGGGCGTGTTCTCTTGACATTTAACATCGATAAGGTACAATAACATTTTTACAATATTTGATGAAGAAATCACAAAGAATCCATCAAAAAAGGACAACAATGCATGCAATGATCACTTGTTGACAAAAATAAGTTCAAATACCAAAATCCAAGGAAAACCAAGAGAAAGGGGGAAAAGAAGTACTAATGTCGAGTCTTCTTCCAACCGCCAATTACCTAAAAGCTCCTCCTCTGAGAAAAGAATAGAACAACACCGATTACACAAAGAAGATGGTAATGACAGGTCTGCTGAAGATGACGGTGGAGATTGACCACCTCATACAAATCTTGAATGGGCACATATAGTTTCGTAAAAAAAAGGAAACGAAGCCCAAAGAGAGATAACTTGCAAGCTACAGAAAGTCCAGGAGATCTTGAAGATATGGAAATTGAGAGCACAAAGCTATCGAACTAGGTAGTCCGAAGAATTTGATCCATATTTATAAATGGAATGAAATGGAATACAGATTTATAGCAAAGAAATGCATAGAGATACAATAAAAATTGACTTATATTAATAAAGAGAATATACTAAAACTGTAAAAATGTAGATTGAAACAAACTTGCTCGAATGGTGGCAACTTATCTTTGAGAAGGGATGTGATCCGTCAGGATTTTTCGAATGACTTATGGTTGAGTTTTTAATTTGCATGAATTAATTGACCATTGGGAAACTTAACGAAAGAACGAGAAAAGAAAAGGAATTATACAACCATTTACATATATGCAGATCTGAAATGCAATGAAAAACAACAAACCATAATACGCAGGTTGATAACGGAGTTCAACACAACTTTGCCTACGTCTCCGGGCCTTTTCTCTGTGGAGGAGGCTTCTTTATTTCTATTCGAAAGCTCAATAGTACATCATTACAATGCCGAATGGATTCAAGACTGATATGGTCATGTTCGCCCAGATCTCTGGAACCATGCACAAAAAATGGCAAGCAAAACGGACATCCGGAGCTCTCAGAAACGGTCCGACAACATCTCCTCCTCAACGACTTCCCTGCCTCAAACTGGCTTTGACTTGGATTCTCCTCAGCATCTCTGCTCTGAATGCTCTCAAAAAGCTGTCCCCATGGCCTCAAAATGGCCTTGGTTAAATAGTTGGGAAGTTGGTTATCCATCTCCAACTTCCTCCACGAATTTAGGCTCTAAAAATGCC
>JZKD02S2060087.1:976016-995713 GCA_000966675.3 Picea glauca | reverse complement strand
CAACATTTCTCCTCATCATGTCCTTCTTTCTTGCAATGCTTGCAAGAGGGATTTCCTTCCTTCTTTGACACTGCATTTGCATTCTTGCCATTGCCATACCTCTTCCTCTTGTCCTTTTTCTTCGAAGACGACAATTCCCCTGACACACCTGCTTTCCCTGCTTCAATATACGTAGCTTGAACAGAAACCTCATCAAGGTTAGTGGGTCCAAACATTAAAACAATGTTTCTAATATGCGCAGGCAAACCTCCTATATACTTCATAATGGTTTCTTGTGTTTGCAAAGGAATGTCTAACATTAATGCCATTTTTCAAAATCCATCGGTATATTCTTGCATTGTTTGTCCTTTTCTTAGTTTTAAAGATTGCCATTCAATTATTGCTTTTTCTTTATAACCCAAAGGATAGAATTGTTTCCTAAGTGCAGAAATAAAATCCTTCCATGATGGAAATACATTACCCACATTTTGTGTTCCTTTTTGCAGCTTACTCTTCCACCAGATAAGGGCTGTACCTGCAAGTCTCAAAGATGCCAACTGGATTTGTGTGGCCTCCTCCTTGATCTGTTGCACACTGCAGTATACATCCATTTGCCTGATCCAGTTATCAAGTTTTTCTGCATTTACTTCACCATCATATATGGGCAACTCAAATTTTACATCAAGTTTTAACAATGGAATTTCATGTTTATTTTTATGCACATTTTTCTTTCCACTAGATTTAGAACTTGAACTTGAAGAAGAAGGAGGTGTTGATGGAGGTGAAGGAGGAATATGAGGATGGTCCCCTTCCTCTTCACTTTTGCCCTTTGAAGAATTACCCAAAACTGGTCGCTTCCGTTCCAAGTAATCTTCGTACAAAACTTGCACCATCTCCGACATGGCAAAGAATGTTTTCCGGAAATCTTTCTCATCCTGAGAAATCCCTTCTTCCGATGCCATCTTCTCGCTGTGAGAAGCTCTTTTTCTCAATCCAATTAATGGATTCTCTGCAACAAGCTCGCCTTCACCACGCGGTAGCTTTTCCCTGGTTAACATGCAAAACTCAAATCCAAACGTCAACTAGCTCTGATACCACTTGATCTGTCAGGATTTTTCGAATGACTTATGGTTGAGTTTTTAATTTGCATGAATTAATTGACCATTGGGAAACTTAATGAAAGAACGAGAAAAGAAAAGGAATTATATAGCCATTTACATATATGCAGATCTGAAATGCAATGAAAAACAACAAACCATAATACGCAGGTTGATAACGGAGTTCGACAGAACTTTGCCTACGTCTCCGGGCCTTTTCTCTGTGGGGGAGGCTTCTTTATTTCTATTCGAAATCTCAATAGTACATCATTACAATGCTGAATGGATTCAAGACTGATCTGGTCATGTTCACCCAGATCTCTGGAACCATGCACAAAAAACAACACGCAAAACGGACGTTCGGAGCTCTCAGAAACGGTCCAACAACATCTCCTCCTCAACGGCTTCCCTACCTCAAACTGGCTTTGACTTGGCTTCTCCTCAGCATATCTACTCTGAATGCTCTCAAAAAGCTGTCCCCATGGCCTCAAAATGGCCTTGGTTAAATAGTTGGGAAGTTGGTTATCCATCTCCAACTTCCTCCACGAATTTAGGCTCTAAAAATGCCCAATAACTCCCAAAAATGAGTTAATTACATTAAAAGTGGCTTAAACAATAATTAAAAGCCAAAAAGTGGTTATAAAAACCCACTTTATAACTATATAATAGTTAATTCTGGCTTAAGCCCCTTAGTCTTGGGCGCGCGCTCCTTTAAAAGGTCACATGGCCTTCATGTGGCCACGCGCTAGCCCTTGGGCTATGCGCGGGCCACCCCAAACGCTAGCACCGGTCGCATTGCAGTTGTAACCGCACATAACCATGGAATAAACAAACCGTGCTCCCATATAACCTTCCGTGCAAACGCCCGCCATGGTCACATAACAACGCATAGAATCGAGGGTCGGGGCTAAGCCCCGACCCTACCCCCCGCGCAATACACATATTTTCAAATTTAAATACATGCGAATTGGTTACACAACAAGAACCAAAACAATGGCGCGTTGGCAACGAGAGCTTTACAAAGGCTTTGTCAAAGGCAGAGGTCACCGGTTCGAATCTAGTCGGCCACAAAATTTTAAACAATCCAACCAAAACCAACGAACCAATACCTGGGTGCCACGTGGCAGCCCGTGATTGGGCCACATGGCACCCAATCATTTGCCAACAAAACTGCCACGTGTCAACATTTGATTCGACGAAGTCAACCAACCTTATCATGCCACTTGTCAACCACTAATTGGCCCATGTCAGTGCCACGCGTCTCTGCCGTACGCTCTGTCAACTGCCACATCACTCGAGCCACGTCATCCGCTGACATCATCCGTGCCACGTGTCACCCTTCCAGTGGTGACACGTGTCACCTTCGGATTGGCCCAACTGTGCGCCAAAAAGTCCAAAAATGCATGCCACATGTCACTCCCTGGAGCTGCCACATGTCCTGTACGGAGCTGACATGTGTCACTGTATGGACCTGCCACGTGTCCTGTACGGACTGTACGGACATGTACAGTGAGCATCCAAAAATTTTGCCTGTTTGGCTTGGCGGGCAGAATGCGATATCTTCTCCATACGGACTCCGTTTGACAAAGTAAATATACCACCAGAATCAGGAAGACGAGACAGATGCAATGGTGTTGGTTTCATCGGATTCTGAGCACTTTCAGTTTTGAGCATTTTTCAAGCCCTGACAGGCTTCTGAATCCGATTTCGGATCAGGATGTGACGACTACTCTCATTCGCAAGAACATGGTTACAATGAGGCTCCAAAGGCCTTTTTAAAATAAAGAATAAATGAGAAAACCCTAAACATCCAAAAACCTAACCCTAGGAGATGAAGCTCCAAAATTCATGTGGGCCCTGATGGGGTAAGTTGGTACATCAACTTCCCGAGTCATAACTTTTTCATACTATCTCTGTTTTAGGTGCACCATAGCTCGTTGGAAATATCTATACGAGGAATACACATGTTTCCATCACACTTTGGCTAAATCCTAGTGCGATAGTTCCATGCCCAAAAAATGTTGTTTAGGGCCTCAAAACGGCCCCAAAAGTTTAGGATCCGAAAAACTAGAAAAAAACTGCCAAAATGAAAATTGTTCTTTGAGCCAGTGGAATAGATGGGTGGCCACCGATATCTACCTAGATTAGAATTGCTGAAAGCCAAAAAATTACATAGGACCTCACAATAGAGGAACCCATGTTATTTGACAAAAAGTCCTTAACACTACACAATACTCAATACAAGAGGCACAAAAAGAAGCTCCAGATAGACAGGGTCAGTGTCAGACACAAAAAGGTGGTTCGTAAATTAAGGTCAGTGGTAGATGTATCGAGAGTTGCATCGTCTGAAATCATTAAACTACATTTCTCCACAGGAGATGCTCATGCAGATTCAATTTCAGACCAAGAGTTGAAAACCATTAAATTAAAAAGAAGAATAAGTGAACATGATGAGGCACTCAGTCCCAAACCACTGTTTGCACAACCACTGGCCATACTTGCAGTAGAACATGCTCCTCCAAGTACTCTGGGAACATCAAGGCCAATCAGTAAGGCCCTTCAATTGTTGAATGGAGTCAGACTCTATGTTGTTGATAACATTAACATAAGACTTCATATAATCATATAGGCCTGGGAACTCAACACCGGTCTACGTGATCTTTCACAAAGGATTTCAAGTTTTACTAGAGATTTGCAAAGAGACTTGCAACATGATGAATCCTACTGCAAAATTGAGCTAAACACTTTTGTTCCACATGTGAATCGTATCAGTGACCATCTAAGAAATCAACAGGGATTGCCCAATAACAATAGAATAAAGAAAATAAAGGCAGGTTGGAAACAACGAGTAAAAATGCTGCAAGATGCAATTGTTGCTTGCGAAAAAATCGATGAAATAAGAGGCAATTATATTTTAAAAGCACTTGATGTTGTTAAGAAATGCATAGTCCACAATTTTTCATAAATTCAACGATGATCACTAAAGAGGAGCTTGATAGTCAATTGGCCGCAATGAAGAATTTATTAGCTAATGACTTCAACAACATTGTGGAGTTTCCTAAAGAAGAACTAAAACAATGGCTTGTTACATTTGTCAATGACAATGAAGAGCACTTATCAACCATTGAACAACTGCAAATCGAGCACACATAAATAGAGGAACACATTTTCACGCTTTAAGTTAAGCAAGAAATCACCATCAAACCAATCAAGGATCATATTGACAACTGGGTGAAGAACACCTTGAAACATATTATTAACACATAATAGCCACCACAGACAGTTTCTTCAACAAAGTCTTAAAGAAAAAAATGTTATGAAGGCAGATACACAACAACAAAGGACAAACCAAATGAACAAAATATTTGCATCTTGGTAGGTAGTTTATTGTCTTTATCTGCTTTTTCTATCCTTTTCTTTTGCTGACTTGGTAATTGGTCACAATTGTTTGTTTTTATGTCTTATGCAGGTTTAACACTACTTTCTAACTATATTTATCTCTTTCTTCCAGGTCTTTCTTCTATTTACAAGTCCACGGGAGCCCCAATCAGAGTCCATTTGGACAAACACATTTACTTCCTGCATACATTATTTAAAATGAAATTGTATATATTTTTCAACTTGTCGAAGATCTCTTTAGCATAGATGGCTAGCAACTTTCCAGACTTTGAGTTTAAAATTGATTTATCAAGTTTGTTTTCACTCTTTATGATTTTTCAATGAAACATCATGTTAATTTCTGTGCATATGTGCTACTTTACTTCCATTCCGGGAAATGCTATAATGACTTTTAGACTTTTTTCATAAGCATCATGTATAAGACAACTACATATTTTGACTTTTATGCTATCATTTTGAAATTTTATAGCATATTATCAATACTCAATAGAATACAACCTTGTATTTTCTCACATATTGCTTTATTTGTGAATGTTTACTTAACAAACCAACTACATTGTCGTGTTTCGTTTCAATTGTCTTTTGTGACAATTTATACTGCTCTATTTAAATCGCATAAAAATTGCAAAAACATTTGCCCTGCTCCATTGAACATTGTCCAATGCACCAACACTTTCTTGCACAATGTTTTTTTCCATTTGTGTTATTTACAAAATAATTTTTCCTATTAAGCTGGAACATCAACAATTCCTTTGCTTTTGCACTGTATTTGATCTGTTCAGTTCCATGTACATTGTCTTTTCTAAGATTTGGTTGAAAAATGACTTTTCCTATTAAACTGGAAGTTTGAAAAATCTACTGCTTTTGTAGTTTGTTTCGTGTCTTCCGTCATATGCACATTTTCTTTTCTGACCTTTAGAAAAAAAATAGTCATACCAATAACAATTTATTGATGTGCTACTGACAATTTCAAGGGTCTGTACAAGCAACATATTTTGTGCAGGGAACTCGATCGCATCTACTTTTTGCATATCCTAAGCTATGCACAACTTGCATTGTCTCCCACACATCCTAGATTCCATGCACTTCACATTCCTCCTGACACATGATGGGCTCGATGCACTCTACATTGCCTCTTCACATCTTCATCTCCGCAATCCATTTACAAAGTTTTATGATATATGTTTTTACATAGTTGTATCCTAAATGCCATGTCTTGTGCAGACAACTACATGCGATTTTCTTATCACACACCTGCACATCCTATCCTCCACACACTTTACATAGCTTTGAGCGAATGCTCACATTGACACACTTTACATTGATTTTGACACATCCTGGCCTCTACATGCTGTTGTCTACTAAGTTTCATGCTACGTGTTTCTAATTCTGTTTTACATAGTCAGATGCTAAATTTGATATTCTGTGCAGAGATATTTATGTCCTTTTCTTCTCACACATGCCAGCCTCCACAAACTTTACATTGCTTTGAGAAAATGCTGGAATCGACATATTTTACATTGCTTCTGGCACATCCTGGCCTTCACATATTGCTTTTTACTAAGTTTATGCTGCATGTTTTTTTTTTCTTTGCATATTCGACGCTAAATCTGATATTATGTGCGAAGAACATTGACAATGGCAGAGCATGCTACCATCGCCTACCAGGAAGAGCAATCCCATTCACACACAATGTCGATCAATATTAATATCATCACTTAGAGTAATATCATTGTCTTCTTAATATAAGCGGCATAATTCTTGATTTGAGAGTTAGATGGGTATACATACACCTCTCTTTATTATGTACATTATATTCGTTTTTAGTTGAAACTGTTTTGACTTTCTGATTCTTTCACGTTAAATAGTAAATTTCAATATAGTTTACAAAGGTTTTTAACTTGTTTGTTAAATTGCAAATTTTCCTATATAAGATCATTGTACATAATTTTTTTTATTGTGATAAAGAAATTGACATGTTTACATTACTTCTGGCACATCCTGGCCTCCACATACTGCTTTTTAATAAGTTTTATGCTGTGTGTCTTTGTTTTTTTTTTATATACATAGTCCAATGCTAAATCTGATATTATGTATGGAGAACTTTAGGTCCTTGGCTTCTCACATATGCTAGGCTCCGCACACTTTTCATTGACTTTTATGGGCGAATCCTGTTATATTAAACTTTCAAAAAATAAATACACCCTGACATGCAGGTGCCAGCTGTCTCGCCTGTGCAGGAAACCGAGACAACTGTCCTGCCCAGAATAGCATGCAAAATCAAACAATTCTATTCGCCACCCTGCCCGGAGGAAACCAGGGTGCATGTCCATTTTCATCAGCAGTTTAGGAAGGCCTATGCTAATGCTAGCAAGGTTATTAGCTAAAATATCTACATCTCTGATAAACATCAAAAGAAAATGAGCCGGGGACAAAGATAAACCGGAGAACCTATTCCCTGGAGTCCTCACCATCGTCCATCGCCTTGCCTCTGCTAACCGGAATGGCATAGATCTGAGCGCAGGTGGGGCATTGTCGTCGTGGTGTGGCACTGGAGTAGGCTGCCTACATCATGTCCAAGCGCTGGCTATCGTAGCTAGCCCTGAAGATTTGATCATCTACCATACTGCAGACCTCGAAGATTAAGTTCAGGTGCTCCGGGTGAAGGAGTGGTGGCGAGGGTGGTGACTCTTGTTTATCATCCATTTCCTGGTGGCCATGCGGCTTCCTCTGCAACTGGGACTTGATGTTGCTTTCTGGCAGCTCCTCCTCTACCAGGCAGGTGGTGAATTTTTCATTGTGAGTGTCGCCGGGACGAAGTTCCTCTTGCAAGCTGGATGGTGGTGCTGCTGCTCCAAAGCAAGCCGGGGGGTTCCAATTATCCGGAACCGTAAACAGTCGACTCTCAGAGAAGTCCGGTGGGAGTTTCGTGGGCGAAATTTCCTCGACATAAGTTCCGGGGGGCGAGTTAATTGCTGTGGTCTCCCTGCGTCTATTCCTTCGAGCCATAACCAAAGCCTGCTCAAACCGCTGGTGTCTTTTCCTCCTGGTGTTAGCCGCATACCATCCTGCTCCTCTACGGGGTTTCCCTCTGGTTCACGACATAGAGAGAATGAGGATTAGTGCCAGGATGCCTTCTACACCCCTGTTCCTGCTCGGCGCTATGAGTAACGAATACATCCCCTGGGTTCCCATAAGGCAGATAATAGAAAAGGTGGTGGCAGCAGCCATTAAAGCCGAGAGCTTAATGCTCTGGCTGACCGGTCTGTATGCTCGCGTGAGAATCCCCATCGATGAATGGAGGCAGACGGAGGTGGGAGCCCTCATAACGGGCGATAGTGCGAGGGTGGTTTGCCATTATAAATGGCCTCTCCTTGCGCGCCTCCACGTGACCTCTCTTTTCTGCGTGGCACCCCATCCAGGGGTTGGAGATCCTTGCTGGCTAGGAGTTGACATTGTTTGGATATGTCCGAGGCTTCAGAGCTTCTTGCGTCCCAGGATAATTGTTCAATTTCTCTAGAAACTCCTATGTTTGCTAGGTAATCAGCCACTCCATTTGCCCCCCTCTTAACATGAGAGGGGATGATGCTTATGTTGTCCCTGAGGATGCCTTTGAAGTCCTCGAGCATCCCTGATAGGCACCAGCCAGGAGAGATTTTTTGTGGGTTTCCCCCATGGAGGATTTTAGTGATTAGCTGAATGATGATTTGTGAGTCACCCTCCAAGATTATTTTGTGACTGTGCAGGGTTACTGCAGTTCGTAGGCCCTGTAGGAGGCCAGTTAATTCCGCAACATTGTTTGTGGTCTCCCCCAAATATCCTTCTGTCAAGGTAAGAATTTCCCCTTTAGAGGTCCTGATCACAGCTCCATAGCCTGCGGGTCCGGGATTGCCTTTAGCAGCTCCATCGAAGTTGATCTTTATGAATCCTGTTGGTGGAGGGGTCCAGGTGGTCGGGCTGGGGATTTGGCGCTTGGGCGCTCTGATTTCCATTGAGTTGTTTAGTTTGAGTTGCCAGCTTTGGAGGGTGCATAATTCCTCCCTGTTGCATTCCTTGTCCCCAGGTTGCCAATTCTTGCTTATGATTGTTTCTTTGATGAGTGTAGCAGCTCTGTTCCAGGTTAATTCCGGAGTGGATTCCTTGGAGTGTAAGATGCGCTTGTTTCTTTCCTTCCAAATTTTCCATAGAATAAACCCTGGGAGGAGTTGCCAGATATAGTTCAGAATGGGGTTGTTGTAACTGATTGAGTCCCAATTTTCAATGGTGTCTTTGATGCTGCCTCTATTTTGATTGGATCTACACATGATTTGAGCTCCTTGGTCCCAGACAGATTGACTATAATGATAGCCGTTGAAAAGATGCTCCTTGGTTTCTTCTTGGCACTGACATAAGACACAAATTGAGGGCCCAAAGAAGCCCCTTTTCCTGAGATTGTCCCAAGTTAAAATTCTATTGTGGATGATTAGCTAGAGGAAGGTGGAGACGTTTGGCCAGAGTGCTTTGTTCCATATTTTGTTCCAGATGTTATCCAATCTCTGATTGTGGTAATTGCCTTGTAAGTAATAGGTTTCTTTTACCGAAAAATTGCCAGAAGCAGAGTGCCCCCATCTGAGGACGTCTGGACCCTCCTTAATGGGAATTTTCCTGCGTCCTGCGTGGTGATGCCAGGCTGACAGGTTGAAGTTGGTCGGGATTCCCAAATCTTGGTTGGAGATCTTCCATTGTCGCCAAGTCTGTCTTGATTCTGGGGATTGCCAAAGATCTTTAACCTTAAGTGAAGCACTTTGATTAAGAGCTTGTTGTAGGGGTGTGAGCTCTGCTAATTCCTTTAGAGGCTTAATTTGTTGCCAAGAATCTTGCCAGAACCTTCCCCTAGCTCCATTACGAATTTCCCAGAAGGCGTGTTTCTGTATTAGGTCTCTTTTATGCCAGGCTGTGTTCCAAATGTTTGAACCCTGTATTCGATCATTGTGTCTGATCAGTTGGCCCGTCTGCATGTAGGGAGCATATTTGTTCTTCTAGATTTGTGCCCATAGTGCGTCTGGTGTTTTTATCCATCTCCACCAAGTCTTGGCCCCCATTATCTGATTGAGCTTTCCGGGGTCTTGAAGCCCAAGGCCACCCATGCTTTTTGGTGAGCAGACCTTATCCCAGCTTACCAGATCCCATTTCTTGTTGGGCTACAGACCCTGCCAGAGAAAATTGCACTGGATATTTCTGATAGCTCTAATGATTTTCTTGGGAGCTGCTAGGGCGGTGAAGAGATAGGTGGGTAGGGTCTGAAGAATAGATTTTAGCAGGACCAGTCTGGCTGCAATGTTTAAGGGTCTGAAGGTCCAGTTGGCCAATCTGTTTGAGATAGAAAGGATGAGACTATCCCAGGAGATGGATTTAGCTGGCGCTCCGGTGAGCAGAATGCCCAAGTAGTTGGACGGAAGGGAGCTCATGGGGATGCCCATGATTTTGGAGATGTGTAATTGGACTGCGATGGGAGTATTGAAGAAGAAGATCTTGGATTTGTCTAGGTTCAGCGTCATCCCAGAGGCTTCCGTGAAGTCATAAAGGATAGAGTTGAGCTTATTGGATTCGCGCGCAGTGGGGGAATTCATAAGAAGGGTGTCATCAACGAATTGGCTATGTGAAGGGGCTGGCTGAATGTTGTGCAAGGGTAGACCAATGAGGGTGCCTTCCAGAACCGTTGATTTAATGTAGCGACCTAAGCCTTCTGCCATAAGAACAAAAAGAAAGGGTGATAATGGATCCCCTTGCCGTATGCCTCTAGAGGCTGAAAAAGGATGGGAGGGGACTCCATTGACTAGGATTGAGTAGAAAGATGAAGAGGTGAGATTCAAAATCCAGTTCACCCAGTCTTGGTCAATACTGAAGGAATTCAAGATAGCTCTGAGGTATTTCCAGCTGGCTTTATCAAACGCTTTTGAGAGATCAAGTTTGATTAACATACCTGGAGTTTTTGTTGATTTAAGAGAGCTGATAACTTCGTGTGCTAGTATAACGCTGTCCATGATCTGTCTTCCTTCGACATAGCCAGCATGTTCTTTGGAGATGACATGTGGCAGTATTGGCTTGAGTCGGTTTGCAATCACCTTGGTGATGACCTTGTATATTACATTGCATAAGGCTATGGGTCTGAACTGTTTGGGATTTGTGACCCTTTCTTCCTTTGGGATGAGAGTAAGGAAGGTTGCGTTGAGAGCCTGGAGAACTCGACCTAAAGTTCGTGATTCCTCGACGACCTCCCAAACATCCTTTCTTATGATGTCCCAACAGTGATGGAAGAAGTCCATGGTGAATCCATCAGGGCCTGGGGCTTTTCCTGGGGGCATGTCTTGTACCGCTTGGTCCACTTCCTCCTGGGTGATTTGCCTCATGAGAGATGTGTTTTGTTCAGGGGTGATTAATGAAGGGATGTGACTGGTGACTCGGGCGATGGCCTCATTTATGTTCTCCTTATTTTCCGTAAGGAGGTTCTGGTAGAATCTATTGAGTTCCTCTTCCATTTGTGCATGCTCTCTGATCAGATTGCCCTGCTCATCTTCCAGATGTGTTATCCTGTTGATGTGTCGCCTGTGTATCATAGTTCTGTGGAAGAATTTGGTATTCTTATCCCCTTCTTTGAGCCATTGCACCCTGGATTTTTGCCTCCATAGTATTTCTTCTTGCTTTTTCCTTTGCTCCAATTGCATTTGTAGTTCCTCTTCTTCCTTCATGAGCTCAGCAGTTCGAGCTCCTGATATAAAGATTCTTTGTATCTCGGATAGTCTGTTCTCTGTGTCCTTGATGCTCTGGAATATATCACCAAAAGTATTTCTGTTCCAGTGTTTGAGCATTTGCTTGAAGTTTTTGAGCCTTTGTTGAAATCTGTACATCTTGGTGCCTTGGTCTACTTCAGCCTGAATCCACCGGGTTTTTTCCAGCCGTTGGAAATCTGGGTGTGTGAGCCAGAATTTCTCAAATTTGAAAGGCTTCTATTTAGGAGTTGTCTCTATTGCTATTTGTAGGGCAATTGGCCAGTGGTCGGAGCCCGCTTTGGGGAGAATCAAACTTTCTATGCATAGGTCTCTTTCAATCAATTCCTCTGTCACGAGAAAGCGGTCTAGTCGACAGGCGACATGCTGGTTTCCTGATCTACAATTGGACCATGTGAAGGTGCCATTGCTATTCTCTATGTCTACTAACTTTAACTGTTCAGGGAGAGTTTTGAACTTACCGCTGTCTTGCTCAAGTCTCTTGCTCTCGCCTATTTTTTCCTCCAGTGACATGATCATGTTGAAGTCGCCTCCTATGATCTAGTTAGGCATGTTTTCCAGAGAGCTGACTCGGGCCAGTCTTTCCAGGAATTTGATTTTTTCCTGTTGTCCTTGTGGGCCGTAGACATTGGTGATGGTCCCCTCCTGATTCGAGCCTATTATTTCAAAGTGGGCTGACAAGGTGCCTGTAGTGGAAAAGGGTCCATTAAGGATAGTGTGGTTTGGGTTCCACAAGATTGCTAAACCCCCCGAGGTTCCGGCGGAGTCCATGTGGATGTGGTTGCAGCCTTTCCATATGCGTTGGAAGATGGTCTTGGCTTCCATTCCTGCACATTTCATTTCCTGTAGCATTAGAATGTCTGGGCTTTCCTCTTTTATGCAATCTCCGAGGATTCTTTGCTTGGATCTGCCGTTGAGACCCCTAATGTTCCAAGTGATAATCTTCATCATTATGAGGAGGGGTGTGGGTGGAGGTATCCCTCCGAGAGCTTATGTATTTTCCCTGAGTTGATCATGAGATTTCCAGCTTCTTTAATTATCTGATGTACTGTGTTTCGTCCCCTCCTTTTGTTCTCGCGCGTTATTTTCTTGGAGCCTGAGCTTGATTCCGTGGCGATGCCGAGGCGAGCCGTGGATCCCGCTGTTGAATCAAGGAAGACCTTGTGTACCTTTCTAAGATGTTCTTCGGGAAGGCCTTGTAGATTTTTCTGGTTGAGGGCTTCCTCCAATTTGTCGAGGTCGATGCCTGCCAGATCTTGGGCATCCATTTGCATTAAAATATCTCCATCTGCATCCCCTTTTTCCTCTGCATGGGTCTCTCTGTTTGGACCGGAGGGGGGGGTGGGGGTTCCTGGTCTTTACCTTTCTGCAATTCGTCATGTGGATCTTGGATTTCCTCATCCTCTGGTAGCTGGCTCAGTATATCATATGCATTTCTGGTCAAGATTCTAGGTCTGGGGTCCGTTGCTTGTCGTCGAGGGGGATTTCTCTTCCTCGCCTGGACCGTCGTGAAGCCCTCTTTTTGCATGTTTTGACTAGCTTTGGGAGCTTGCTGATTGAGTGGGCAATCCCGGAACAGATGGTCGTGTTCATGGCATTTTCTTCACCTGAACGGGATGTGTTCATAATCCAGGGTTTGTGACCAGTCCTCATCCTGATACTCCAGTGTTACTGCTCCTGGTAAGGATTTAGCTATGTTCATGTAGACACATATTCAGGCGTAAGAGGTGTATTTTCGTTGCTTAGTGGCTTCTGAGGCTTTGACGTATTGGCCTATTATGTTTCATATTCCCATAAGGATTTCCTCCAGCCAGAACTCCTGCGGAAGGGAATAGAGGCAGATCCAGACGGGTGCCATTGTGAAATCCTCCCTGTCCGGGCTGAAGTGCTCTGTCCAGAACCGTAGGAATAGCCCTGCTGAGTTGTAGAAGTAAGGGCCGTTCTCAAAGATGCGGTCTTTATCTTCTAGGTTATATAATATGATTATGAAGAAACCTTTCGAGCTGAGGTAAACTTCATAGTCTCCCTTGGGGTTCCACGAGTGTTTGATCCATTTATTCAAGTCCCTTTCCGATGGCCAGAGTCCCAAGAATTTGTCGATGAGGGCATGTTCTTGCATAAACTGGGTATGCTCCCCAACCCTTGTTGAACTTATGACGTATCTAGGAGCCTTTTCCATTTGCGGGATGCATTTGCCTGGCTCCCATCCTCGAGGTACTTTTGGATGGGACGTGCTGGCTTCCGTCTCCATTTCCTTTCTAAGGACCTGTTCCTTGGCGAGGAGCTGTTCCTGGATTTGGTGTGGCGGCTCAAACGCAGGTCACCTTGCTCTCGTTCCCGACCTGTCATTAGCGGTGATGTTGCTGTATGAGGGGGGTTTCCCCCCCTCTTTGGTGCTCATGGTTGCGTATCAGACCCAGTGATGACTCGCGCTGGATCTGTGTTGATGCAGTGCCGCGGTGTGCCCTGGATCGATTCAGGCAGTAGCTCTCATGGGCGCGGGCTAGGGTTCTCCCAGGTCCGGTATAACCATCAAGACGATCTTGGTTTGTTCAAATGCATAATTAATGACTAAAGTAGAAATCAATTTCAAATACAAAAGATCAACTCAATTAACTATTTCCAAGATTAAACTCGATAACGTATATTTCAAACTTGTTCCAACTTTTGTATTTGTCGCTGCGTATCCTAATTTCCAAACACTTTACATTGCTTCTCGCAAATGCTAACCTCACCATTGAACACTTCACTTATTTGTATTGGTTCTTGCATATGCTAACCCCCCATTCAAGATTTCACTTACTTAGTTACGAAGTTTTGATCCACATTGAACATTTACTATTTAATTGCAAAGTTTTACTTGACACAAAAAAATTAGTAAGCTTTACTTTACATTGAACAACTTACCATCTTGCATATTTTACAAACTTTTATCCTAAATGTTTTTAGTCCAAACACTTATGTGCAAATCTTCCACAATTTCAACGCTCTCCTTTCTATCCACACACATTTACTTCCAGACAATAGAGAGAGTCAAACTAAATATTTAGTTATTCTATCATTTCACTTATTTGGTCATTTCACTTATTTGCTTCCTGCATATGCTAACCTCCCCATTGAACATTTAAAACTTTGCATTTTTATTTTTTGTTTTTTACAAACTCTTATGCTATATGTTTTTGCTTCAACAATACTAAATGCTTTCACTAGTTTTTTCTTTATTCTTATCATTCTCCTCTTGCATAAACAATAATGATATTCTTCTTTATTTTGTCTATTCTTTAATTATTGAATTTTGACCAAAAAACTATTCATTGCCCATGCATTTAATTATATTAAGTTTCATTGTTGATAGTTTTTTCTTTATTCTTATCATTCTCCTCTTGCATAAACAATAATGATATTCTTCTTTATTTTGTCTATTCTTTAATTATTGAATTTTGACCCAAAAACTATTCATTGCCCATGCATTTAATTATATTAAGTTTCATTGTTGAGCATATATTTCCCAACTAACTTGGGAGGAACCCTACCATGCAACCCTTGTTTATATATTGTAAAGATAATTTTTTCAAAAAAATAATACTATTTTGTAAATAATAGAAAACCTATTGAAACAAAAATAAGTTTTATTTTCTTTAAAACAATTCCATCTATCATTTTTATTTTGAACATAAATTTATCATTTTCATTTTGAACATAAATTATCAATTATGTAATTTAATCTTTTTTATTTTTATTTTGAACATAAATTTATCATTTTCATTTTTAACATAAATTATCAATTATGTAATTTAATCTTTTTTATTTATATATTGAAAAGGGCCATTTTCAAGAAAATAATACTATTTACTAAATAATAGAGAACATATATGAACATATATTATTTTTTTGGTAAGCAATTAACATTTATATTTAAGTCAAAAGGTGTACACCTATTGATAATGGGCATATTTAATATGTTTTTAGTACTTAATCAGTGTTGTATGGACAAGATTAAAGATTAAAGATGGAACTGTTTCACAACCGAAAGAGACCATGACAATCTCTTAACCCAGAGAGACCATGACAATCTCTTGTAAGCCAAAAAAAATATATGGACAAGATTAAAGATGGAACTGTTTCACAACCGAGAGAGAACATGACAATCTCTTAACCCAGAGAGACCATGACAATCTCTTGTAAGCCAAAAAAAAATATAAAATATAGTTAGACCATGACAATATCTTGTAAGCCAAAAAAATATAAAATATAGTTGCCCCAGTGGGAAAACCAGGCCTGAGAGAGTAATATATGTCTAAAAGGCAAATGATAATGAGTATCATAGAGTCTGCCATTACTGTTGTTTGTCCTAAAACCATAAAAATATAGAAATAAAATAGGAAAACAGAGACTAAAAAGCTCGCTACTACTAGTCATGAGGAACTTAGGATGATGATGGATATATGCCCTCTCTGCGCGCAACTGCAGCAGAAGAATCAACACCAACTAGACCCCTAATAGGAGGATGGAAGATACCACCATGTAGACGCGCTATCCATGTCACCACCTCTAGAAAATAAGCAATTTTTGTTTTCAACAGTTCCATTTGGCTTTTGAGTTGGCGGAAGTCCTCTTCTTTCGATAGCATGCCGAGGGCCACCATAGTTTTAGTGTGCTAATACAATTCCAATGTATGATAGAATTTAAAATTCCTGGTCCTGGTGCAACCAAGATCGAGAATCAATCCCGCAACCTGTTGTTCTACCTCCATGTCATCCTTAAATCCCCTAATCAAACGAACCTCATCCTCCAAGGATGGAATTAAGGCCTTGTCCTGATCTAGTACAAAGCTCTTGTAAAAATCAACAACGACGTTTGCTTACTTAGCCACCCGAGACGTTCCAACAACAGAGAGGCAAGGATTATGACCACGGGGCGCCATGACTAAATGATCGCAGACTACAAGAAAATCAAATGAGCTACCAGAGAAATAACTGCAGAACCAAACATAGCCAAGACAAAGAACATTAAGATTCTAGCATCAACGATTTATCTTTTCTAAGGTTGGAAGACCATCTTCTATCAGTCATACCTTGCTCTCATTGTTCCAACTCGCCATAACTGGTAGCATCATACAGAAATGCGGGTGAATTCGAAGGCTCGTGCAAAGTATTATCCTCAGCTATTGATCAAACGCTGCCATGATCAAGACAATTACCAGTTCTCTACTAAAGTATAGGTTTGACATCGTCTTCTGTGCGAGTTAGACTGGCTGCTGCGCCCAACCTCCCATCATTCCTTACCATCAATACTCCTGGTCTATAAAGCTTAGAAGGATACAGTCTCTAGCTACTCCGTAGAGGGTCGATTGACAGGCAGGTGGATAGGTGTGATGACATGCAATGTAAGTGGGGCTTCCGGGGGTATCGTGCCAAGCGCCATGGCAACCACGCCAACCACATTCGCTGGATGGCAAGCAGACACGCCATCCAGGGGAATAGAGAACATATTGAAACAAATTTGTTTTTAAATAATTTTTATTTTATTTAAAACAAAATATATAACTTAGAATAGCAGGACTATCCGAAACTGCCGGATCAAGCAAGAAAAATGACTATTATTTCTTGGAGCAAAGTAGGACATCGTGCTATAAAATGAATGGAAATTTGATTGATACTATCAAAGCAAACTTAATTTGACTAAACCACTCGTTGTTTAGTCATATTATGTACTATTCATTATATATTTTCATATTCATTATATATTTTCATTGAAGGGTCATTATATATTTTCATATTTTCATGGAAGGGACTGAGTTGCCAGGCGTTGTTTAATTTATGTCTACAGAAATAGTTGATTTTTTGTATAAGTTAATATTTTTGAATTAATTTTACCTTCCAACTATTAATTTCCAGTTATTAATTGGTTTCATTTTTGAGAGCATAATCAAATTGTTTTGGTGGTTCACGGTGAGATATTCAACCCTTGGAGCAAGTCTTGGAGCCTGATTTTTCCCATGCCATGCGATCCAGATAGGTATAGCCTCACTAATTTCATCTGTGTGGTAGTGGAAGGCCACGTCTATGTGATCGAGGGCTCCTTGGACCCTCTTTGACACTTAGAACTTTCCTATGCATCCCCTGTCATCTTTTGATGCAATGTTTGACTACGATCCTGTACGCTCGCTGTGGGAGTGGTGCTCCAACATGAGCCACAACAGGGGTATCTTCATTTGTAGGTTCCAAAATCAGAACACCATTGTCATTGTTGGTGGAGGGTCTCTTTTTATGAGAGATGTTAAGGCATTCGATCATGGAGCACTTTGAGGGATGCGAGGTGAAATGACCGAGGTAGGTCATGGTTGCATCGAGGATTTAGAAATATGTTATCTTCCTTGGAATGTGGAGGATAAGAAAATGAATTCATTATCATTGAACAATATTATAGAGATATTTTGTGAAAAGCAAGAAGATTAGCTTGAGTTGGAAAGTCATTATGCTTGAGAATTCATCAATAAATTTCACAATGAATGATTAGAATGGAATGAGAATTAGAATTTTATAGAATATTTATGTGAAATATCCCTTTTTATTATTATCTATCATATATGATATTTTAATTACCTATTAGGTAGACAAGTAACTGGGCGATTCCTCAAGCCTCTTGTTGATAGCTCGAACGATCCCCAAATTCAACAAGCCTCCAGTTGCTAAACATGTATTCTTCTGAGCGAATTGTTGAAATAATGTAACTGCAAAGTGTATTCTTATTATTATTGCTATTTTATTCATAGGATCAATCCCCATTGTGGATTGATCATGTCGGATATTGTAATAGGACCAAATCCCCTTTTGCGGATTGGTCAAAAGACAATTGTAATAGGCAGAATAAGAAGTCGGCCCCAACAGTTTATTAAGAGACCCAGAAATATAATAAAGGTGGGTTTACCCACCCAGATTGAGAAGTCGGCCCTGCCAGTGAAGAGACACTTCACATGTGCCAGAACTTGTATAAATAAAGGAGGCTAGTGCCTCATTTGAACACAGCTCACTTGCTCAGTTTGAGAGACAAGTTCTGATCTGTTACCAACAAAGGAGAGAGAGAGTGGTGCATATCTTGGAGAGGACTTTCTATTTTAGCATAGAGATATGTTGGCATTGTATTGGCTATCTATATTAAGGAAGTTTTGTTGGGTTTTCTTCCCCTAGGGGGTTTCCCAAGATAAATGCCGTGTCTCTTGTGAATGTGTATTTCTCAGTGATCTTGTTCTTATGTTGCTATTATCTATTGAAATGCAAAGAACTATAATAATGGGATAAACATTAACATGGTTTCAGAGCCAACCTGAAGGAAGCATATTTCGCAAGAGAAAAACGTCACTGTTGTCGTACCTGCAAATTAGGGTTTTTCAAAAGTGAAGCTTTTCAGCTTCAAAACCACCTAGAAAGTTACACCCTCCCCCAAGGATCATTTTGGCACCTTCAACACACCTTTTCAGTGGCTGGATCTCCCAGAAAGTGAAACCCTAGTTTCACAAAAGTACCAGAAGTACCAGAAAACCAGTACCAGAAGTACTAGAAGTACCAGAGTACCAGAAGTACTAGAAGCACCAGTCTAGAAATCCGCAGATCATATTTGAAGGGGCAAAATTTGGATTTTCTTAGATCCAAACACACCAGGTAGTTTGCCTCAGCTAAGCACATCTCCTGGTAAGTTCAATGTTTGATTTTGAGCACTTTCATTTTTCGGTCATTTTCCTAGCTCTAGGTAAAGATGTTTGCAAGCATTAAGCTTGTTGACAAGTTAGAAGGAGTGGAAAAATTTCGTGCCTAGAAGTATAGGATTGGCCTCATTCTTGAAGAGAATGACCTAGCAAGATTCATCAAATACGAAGTACCGGAACCCGACAATGCCGCAGAAAAGACAAAGCATCAAAAGGACACAATAAGGGCCAAAAGAATCATTGTAGATTCAATCAAGGACCATTTGACCCCTTATGTGTTATCCAAGAAGACCCCAAAAGAAATGTTTGATGCCTTGACTAGACTATATGAAGGAAAGAACATAAATCGGAAGATGAATCTTAGAACTCAACTAAAGAATACAAGGATGCAGAAAGGAGAAATGATTCAGGAATACTTCTCTAGAATCTCGGAATTCAAAGAACAACTGGAAGCTATTGGAGATACCATAGACGAAGACAAACTCATAATAACGACACTAAATGGTCTTACAAGACCTTGGGATGCTTTCATCCAAACGATATGTGCTAGAAAGGAGAAACTGAAGTTCGACAACCTATGGGAAGAATGCATCCAAGAAGAAACAAGAGTAGCGAATCGTGAAGCGCTACTAGCCAGGGATGATGATCAAGCCCTAGCCACCCACACCAAAGGAGGAAGGAAGAAACCCTACTTCAAAAGGGAGACTCATAGAGAGCCTCAACCATCAAACAAATCCAATAACAAAGAAT
>JZKD02S2060087.1:910143-968468 GCA_000966675.3 Picea glauca | reverse complement strand
TATTATTATTGATATTTTATTCATAGGATCAATCCCCATTGTGGATTGATCATGTCGGATATTGTAATAGGACCAAATCCCCTTTTGCGGATTGGTCAAAAGACAATTGTAATAGTCAGAATAAGAAGTCGGCCCCATCAGTTAATTAAGAGACCCATAAATATAATAAAGGTGGGTTTACCCACCCAGATTGAGAAGTCAACCCTGCTAGTGAAGAGACACTTCACACGTGCCAGAACTTGTATAAATAAAGGAGGCTAGCGCCTCATTTGAACACAACTCACTTGCTCACTTTGAGAGACAAGTTCTGATATGTTACCGACAAAGGAGAGAGAGAGTGGTGCATATCTTGGAGAGGACTTTCCGTTTTAGCATAGAGATCTGTTGGCATTGTATTGATTATCTATATTAAGGAAGTTTTGCTGGGTTTTCTTCCCCTTGAGGGTTTCCCAGGATAAATGTTGTGTCTTTTGTGAATGTGTATTTCTCAGTGATCTTGTTCTTATGTTGCTATTATCTATTGAAATGCAAAGAACTATAATAATGGCATAAACATTAACATGAATTTCCTCTACATAGAATACTCCATTGATCTCAAAGGTTAGAAACTCATTAATGTTATATGATTTTTACCATTTTTTGAAAGCAAAGAAGGGGTTCGAGTCTATGCTCATCGACATCTAGTTTAGGCCCTTAAACCTTGAACCATACAAAATTGGCTTTTATTTTGAGGAAATGAGGAAACAAGACCTACAATTAGTAGCAAAGGATTATAGCATGCTCTCTATCTCCTTTTCTCCTATGGATACATAGCTCGGTGAGCTATTCTATAATCTCTTGAAACATACGAGGACTTGAGAGAATGTGTGCTTGAATAAGCAGATTGATGATAAATAAATATCAATTTTAGATAAAATAAGGGAAGAAAATATAAGTTTCAATTCAGAAACACATTATGGTTTTCTCAAGTTTTATAAAAACATTGGAAATGCAACAAAGACACTCTGTTGTGTCATACTGGATCAAATATTGGAGCGCAATGGTTTGAAATTCATAGTGTTGTAAGTACGTTAATTTATGCAACTCTCAGATAAGATTCTCACGACTCACTTTTCATAATCCATATGTAATTCCCCTTTGATGGATATCAAACTAAATAAGTACATATTTTCATTTGCAAACATGTGGATAATCCAATGTTGTAAGCTAAAATATAGTGCACTTATTAGAAGGGTATAGCCACCAAAATCCCATTACTTGGGATAAAATCCTAGTATGCATACTGTGCTACTCTAATCAAGAAACTCATGGCTCAACTCATAAGTCTTCTTTTGATACTTATCTAATTTTTCTTCTCATCATTGCATGCTTCTCAATTCCATTTTCTTTGTATCCAATGAGACCTTTTGCTTCAAGAGGAAGAAAACATTCTTCAATTAAAGGAATGTTATAGGGGATTTTGGCTTTGATCCTTAGATGTCAAGGATGAACCTTCTCTTAATTTGATCAATTATAATTTCGCCACATCGTTCCTAAATATCTAGTGTCTTCTTTACATCCTCAGGTTATCTATGCCAATTAAGCATATTAGAATAGTGAAGGGGTGTCACTTTCTCAAGTGGGAAGCTCCCTATAGGATATTGATGAGTGGATTGAGCAACATGAATGATGACTAAGGATGATTGGTAAGGGTCATAATGATTGACCTATATAATTTTAAAAGTGTCAAGATGGGAAGTTATGAACTAGACCACTTGTAATTGGTGAATTATGACAAGTGATAGATTGGGAAAATGTTTAAAGGTTTACATACTCAAGGATAACAATTGTCTACTTTTTTGGCAAAGAAATAGGCCGTGTGATAAATTGAGTCTTAGAGATTGATGAGTACACACCTATCATGAAGAGTAAGAAATTGGTATGCCAATGATCCAAGTGGATATTGGTGGCCACCCACCTCTTCCAACTGGCTCACATACAACTTTCATCTTAGTAGTTATAGTTTTCATCTTGGCAGTTTTTTTCTAGATTTTCGGGTCCTAAACTTCCAGGGCCATTTTGAGGCCCTAAACACCATTTTTTGGTCCCACCACAGTCATAAATTAATAAATGTAGAGTGTGATGACATAATATGTAGTCCTCAGATAGACCTTTCCAATGGGATATTGTGCACCTAAAACGAAGATCGTATGCAAAAGTTACGACCTTGGGAAGTTGATGTATCAACTTATCCCATCGGGGCCCACATGACTTTTGGTGCTTCATCTCCTAGAGTTAGGTTTTTGGATGTATTGGGTTTTTTGTTTACTTTTGTATGATAAAAAGGCTTGTATGCCTCATTGTAATGTGCTCAGATGAATGTGCGTAGATGCCACATCTCTTCTCAGAGATTGGCTACAACCATTCGAGCACGATTGTTTTTGTTCTACATTTTACAGTTTCAACATATTTCTTTATTGAATAGAAGTTAAGTTCCATTGTATCTCTATTATTGTTCTCTGTATATCTGTGTTATTGTTATATACATGTGTTTCATTTCGTTTCTCTCATAAATCCAGATCAGTGGTATCAGATTGGTCTACTCTTCATTTGTTTCTCTTTGCATGTCCCCAATGAGGTCAGGGTATAAGCAGTTGGGCCTTGAACTAGTTTAGCCTTTGCAAGATCAACCTCACTGAACCTGACGATCACCCATGGGGGAAGAAAAGAGAGACGATGGGGCAGGAGATCCCTTTAAACTATTTCTTGGTGAAGCCCTCTCGCGACAAAGAAACAAGATGATGGACAATTTTGTGCAAATCCTTTGATGGCTGCCAATAGGTGACACATATTCCTTGAGCAGAGGCGCTGCCCCCTTCAAGGTACAAATAAAATGGTATTCCTATATTTGAAGGTCAAATAGATGTGGATGCTGTCGAAAAATGGTTAAACATTCTAGAAGGGTATTTTTATTACATTTTTGCTCCTTAGGGCCGTCCCCCATGTCAAAGATTGGTGGGAGACTTTCTGTGAGAAAAATGAAATGGAGGGATCTATATTATTTGTAGTCTCACCCACTTGGGTTTCTCTCAGGGATGATATTAAGGAACAATACTACCCTGTTGGAAGTTATGGCGACTTATATACAAGATGGACCAGACTGTGGTAGGAAAGAGACCAAACAGTGCAAGATTTTACCAATGGCTTTCATACCTTGCACACCAAGATGGGTATTAAAGAATCCGAGCGACATATGGTGCTCAAGTACCGCGACGGTATGCATAGATACATCTAAAAAAAAATAGAATTTCTGGACATCTTGTCCTTGAGCGTGACCTATCAATATGCGGTCAAAATAGAGAAAAAGCTTAAAAAAAAGACATGACAGTTTGGGTCTGTGAACCCCTCACAGTAGAAGTGGGGAAAAGGAGACCCCAAACTATAGAACAAAGGGAAGAGAAAGAATGGAATACCTTAGGACAACTATTCCAAACCACAAACAAAGAAGGATAATGGGAAGATAAAGAAAGACAATTGGAAATGGTGTGAGTTCCATAAGATCCCTTGGCATAACATCGCTGGATGTCACTCAAAGCAGTCATTGGTGGTCGAGGTGAAAGCCTCTAAATTAGATGTGGGCTCCGACTCTGATTTAGAACTAGAAAAAGGGATATGGATCATTGATGCAGAACCCAATGCCACCCTTGCTACCACCACCAAGGTCCATCCTAGTGAACCTAATGAACCAGAGGAAGGTGGGTGCCTCTTTCATTCACAGATGTGGGTGAAGGGTACTCCGCTGCACTTCATTGTTGATAGAGGTAGCCAAAAGAACCTCATCTCAATGAAGGTCGTCAAGTGGTTGGCTCTACCAACAACACCACACCCACAATCATACACCATCGGATGGCTCCACCAAGGGAACGATCTCTGCATCAACCAACAATGTCGCCTGATCAACGACATCAAGTCCTTCAAAGATGAGGTATTGTGTGATGTTTCCCCCCTTGAAGTTTGTGATGTTCTTTTGGGCCAACCTTATTTATGGAAATGTCATGTTGTATATGAGTCTTGGCATCGTAGTGTTATTATTACTTTGGACATAAATTATACAAGATACCCAAGGTAGTCCCATCTATTTCCATTTCCTTGATTTTTTCCAACCAATGCAGGAAGGTTATCTCTCAGAATAGGAAGTTTGTCTTCTTCATGATTCACGCTCAAAGTGAGCAAAAGGTTGCATCCACATCCATGGTCTCCACGACATGTCTCTCCACGCAGCATAAGCAAGTGTATAAGGTCATGGAAGAATACAATGAAATCTTCTCCTCACCCACTGGGGTACCTCTGCACTGTCAGGTCAAACACTCAATCGATCTGAACCCTAGTGCACCACTACCCAATAGGCCAGTCTATCGTCACTGTTTGTCAGAAAATGAGGAAATCAAGCACTAGATCCAAGAGCTACTCGAAAAGGGGCACATCCAATGAAGATCATCACTTTGGGGAAGCCCAATCATGCTTGTGAAGAAGAAAGACAGAACCTAGAAACTCTGCATTGATTACTGGGCCCTAAATAAAATAACAGTCAGGAACCATTACCCAATTCCATTAATTGACGATCTCCTTGACCAGCTCAAGGGGGAAAATACTTCAGTAAGATTGATCTAAAGTCCGACTACCACCATGTCCCAATAGAGCAGACCGATGTATGTAATATTGCCTTCAAGTCCAAAGAAGGTCCTTTTGTGGCCTTTAACCAATTCTTTTGTGGTGGTGTATTTGGATGACATCCTCATCTTAAACAAGAGTTGGGTGAAACACTTGCAACATATTCAGTAGGTTCTGCACACTTTGTGGCAACACAAGCTATATGCAAATTTGGAAAAATTCTCCTTCAGCATGACCAGGTTCTAGTACCTAGGCTACATTGTTGACGAGCATAGGGTGCATGTCAATCCAACCAAGATTTAGGTCCTCTGTGACTAGCCAGCTCTGACCACACTCATTGAGATTCTTAGGCCTTGCCAATTTCTATCGTAGGTTCATGTTGGGATTCTCCCACATTGCATGTGCCCTTAGCCAAGTGACTAGGGGTGATGGCAATGAAAAATTTGTATGGGGCCAGTCTCAACATAAAGCGTTCGACAATTTGAAGAAACTCTTATGCTCAACCCCAATGCTCTCATTACCCGACCTATGACAACCTTTTGAGATTGTGACAGATGCTTTAGACTATGTTGTGGGCACAGTTCTCACTCAACATGGACATCGTGTGGCATATCATAGTGAGACAATATGAGATACTCTTCGTAAGTACCCCAATTAGGACAAATAAATGTACTCCATTGTACAAGACTGTTGCGAGGCATTACATTCTTAGGAAGTAGACAATCATCCACACTGATCATAAGCCTCTGCAGTTCATGCAGACACAAGGAAAATTGCAGAATGATCACCATCATAAGTGGTCCACATACTTGCAACAATTCTATCTCAATATCAAGTATAAGACATGGAGCACCAACCGTGTCGCTGAATGCCTCATTCGACCTCTAGTTGCAACACTAGCCATAGTGCTACAATTCTATGAACATGATACCTCCGGATGGCCCCAGCTCTACGAGAGAGATCCTGACTTCGCCACTACCTAACATATGATTTTCACAAACACAATGGTCACTAATTTTCTTCTTCAGGATGGGTTGTTGTGCCATCTGGACCATCTTTTCATTCCATCAAGCAAGCGCGTGAAGCTTATTTGGGAAGCTCACTATAGTCATGTGGAAGGACAATTTGGCGTAGAAAAGAAGTGGCAGTGCTGCAACAACATTTCTATTGACTGAAACTTTGACAGGATGTCAGAAAGTATATCAGGTCTTGCACGGCCTATGCCATTTCCAAACCAACCATTAAGAAACAAGGCATGTATACCCCTATTCCTACTCCCAATAGGCCATGGGAATCCATCTCGATGGACTAAATGTCGAGCCTTCCTTCAACCAAGCAAGGAAATGGTTGTGTTTTTGTGGTTGTTGATCGACTTTCCAAGATGGTGATTTTGGTCGCCTGCAAGAAGAGCATCACAACAAAGGCCACTGCCAAGCTCTTCTTCAAACAAGTGTGGGTACATTTTGGGATACCACAAACCATCATCTCATATAGGGACAGTTGGTTCCTCAACACATTCTGGTTGAGACTCTGGTCACCGCTGGGCACCAAGTTCACCAAATCCACGAACTTCCACCCGCAAATGGATGGCCAAACCGAGGTCGTCAACATGATGATCATGCATATCTTGTGCATGTACAATTCTAAGAATCCACGCACATGGGATGAGATTCTTCCCTATGTCCAATACAGTTACAACAGATCAATACATAGCTCAACTGACCACAACCCCTTTTAGGTGGGTTTGGGATTTCAACCATTGGGTCCCATGGATGTTGCACTACCCTTGCGTCCACATAGGACAAATCATCCACAAACCAAAGCTGACAAAGCCATCCAGTTCATTAAACGAATCCAAAACATCTGCCAACATGTTCAGGATATTTTGCAAAAGTCCATTTCCAAGTACAAGCAATGCCATGATCAACATTGGGTGCCACACAAGTTTCAGGTGGGAGATAAATTTTGGTTTCACTTGCAGAAATAACGTCTTACATGAACCCATTGGAAGATTCATCCACTCTGTTATGGACCTTACACAATCACTAAGGCTGTGGGTGAAAATTATTTTGGGCTCAACATTCCCCCCTTCATTGGCTTGCACCCAATGTTTAATGTGGACCTCCTTCGGCCATACTTTCCACCCTTATTGGACACCTCAGAGATAACAAAACAATTGACACCGATAGAGATCAACCCTGACTGCATGGAACATGCATCCACTGATCATATCGTGGACACATAGTTCAAGGGAACTCTCCAAAAATAGCTTCAACTTTATCATATTGTCAAAGCAGGGCAACTCCTGCGCCAAGGCAAGTGGCTCACCCGATGCCAAATTCAACAGAAATTTGCTCATCTGATGGGGGAACTCAACGCAATGGAGACCATTCCTTCCTAAGAAGGGAGGATTGATCTAGTTGGATATCAGTGGACACCCACCTCTTCCAATTAGCTCACATACAACTTTCATCTTGGCAGTTACAATTTTCATCTTGGCAGTTACAATTTTCATCTTGGTAGTTTTTTTCTAGCTTTTTAGGTCCTAAGCTTTTGGGGCCATTTTGAGGCCCTACACAATGTTTTTTGGGCTCACCATAGTCACACTGAAGCTGGAATCAGAGTGTGACAACATAATGTGTATACCTCAAATAGAAATTTTCAATAGGCCATTGTGCACCTAAAACGAAGATCATATGCAAAAGTTACGACCTCATGAAGTTGATGTACCAACTTACCTCATCGGGGCCCACATGACTTTTGGCGCTTCATCTCATAGGGTTAGATTTTTGGATGTATAGGGTTTTCTGTTTAATTTTAGATACTAAAAATACATGGAGGCCTCATTGTAATGTTCTCATACGAATGCACGCAACCTTCACATCTCTTCTCAAAGATTATCTACCACCATTCGAGCAAGATTGTTTTCATTCTGCATTTTACAGTTTCAACAACTTTCTTTATTGAATAGAAGTTAAGTTCCACGGTATCTCTATTATTTTTCTCTGTATATCTGTGTTAATAATATAGATATGTGTTTCATTTTGTTTTGCTCATAAATCCAGATCAACTAATGATTGGTTGTGTATTTGGATTCGATGAGCTAATCCTTCCAAAAGCGAACAATGTTAATTTAAATAATTATGACCTAGTCTTTACATGCTATTGGGTATAGTGGTCCTTGAGTAAATAAACAAAATATGTAAAGTGACGTAATAACATTGGGTAATAATCAAAATATATACAAATTCAAGAATTTGAGTTTTGATGATTTAAGGCATGATAGTAAGGCAAACAATATTTTAGTGTTGAAATTCACCAAATTTCACCATGAGGGAAAATAACACATGACTAGAGATTGTGACTCTAGATGAGGGGGGCTTACTTGAAGGTTAAAAAGTGTATTAAGATAAGGAAAATATGTGAAAACTTTATCATACTGATTGGGTGACTATACATATTGTGTAAATTGTAAACTTTCTTATTGTAAGAAGAATAATTGATAATCAGAACACAATCAACATCTAGATAATCAAATGGTACTCATCGTATTGATGATCCTTTGTATGGTTCACTTGGGATGACAAAATTAACCAAGTAGATCCATTTGCTAGATGGATGTTTGATGATAATTCTCGCATTAGATGTGATAGTTGGTAATCCTTGTATATGTAATCATGCAAACTAGTGGCTTGATTTTGGTGACGAATCATGATAAGAATGCCCATGCTGCTTTATTGATTTGTATGCATTATGTGTTGATATAATTATTATTTTCATGATGTTATGATATATTAATATCCCTATGGTATTTACATATGATGTTATGTGGTTCCATTTAGTATGTTGATGCATTTTTATATGTTTGATAAATATATGTTGAGGTTATGATCTTATCATAGTATTTCATAATGTGATGGCAAGTGGTAGTTGCATGTAGTTTTTAAATGAAATGTTTAATGATGACATGCATGGGCATGTGGTGATGAAAATGATGATGTATTCTCACAATGACATGCAAGATTTAGCATGTGGAATTATTTTTTTAAGATGAGGATTTTATTATTATAACTAATGCATTGATTGCATGTTGTGAGGTGGTGATTATTAGGAAATCCACCAGTGGGCCAAGAGGGTCGGTTTATTTGATGATCTTGTGGGAGCCCATACCTATGAAGGAAAATTTTTACAAAATAACACTTTATGGGCTAAGGATAAACCTAATCAACCAACCTATGCTAGTGGTTCTTTTGCCTTGTATATGGAACCATATTGAGAAGGCCATAGTGCATGATATTGGAGTTGTGATGCTAAATTATAGAAGAAGGGATAGAGTAGTAGTTTTCAATGGTGTTATGGGATTAGACATTGATTCCTAGGGCTTGTACCTAGTAGGCATTGTGGAGGGAGTTTAGGTTATCCTTTCGAGATGCCCGGGGTATGTGAGTACCATATGTTGGTTGTGGAGTCTGATTATATTCCTAATTCATAGGTCTTTTCTTTCAACCGTGTTTACACCCCATGAATAATTTACACCCTGGAAGAATGTACACTCCTCCACACGGGGGAGTGCAGAGGGAGGTTACCCCCTTTGCGAGGTTCGGGGGCAAGCGAGCCCCCGAAGGAAAAAATTCCTTGTAAATGTATATTGTAATTTCATTGTAAATCTGGACTGTTCATTATAAGGTCGCAGATCTAACGATAGAAGTTATGTTAGGGTTTTTTTCCCTAGAAGGCAACCCTCTTTTATGAGGGAAATGTATTGCGGCTATGTATCATTGAGAATATTGTATTCTGAGAGAGGAGATTGTGAGAGAAAGAAAAGGAAGTTACAATAGGTGTGCTGTAGGTTTTATCCCTTCATTTTCTAGATAATAATAAAGGAAGGACCTGGAAATTTCTTTGGTGGATGTAGCCCACACTAGGTGAACCACGTGTTAGCACTCTGTAAATTTATTCAGCTGATAAAACAAAAGATAGAGGTAACCTACAAACCAATTTAGAGCTGGGTCTCTTGTCACTTGGTCTTTAATAGATGAGTTTTCTTTAACAAGTCAATGACTAGGTTATGTTGCTTTGAAGGGTTTTTATAATTTCACTGGAAAGGAAGGGGAGGGACACTTAGGGCTATGGATTAAAACTTCTAAAAATGAATGGAGCATTGACTGGTTGGTAGAACTCTCAAGAGGATAAAGGCTAAATGAGGCGATGAATCTGAGTTATAAATTGCAATTTGCAGAGTGTAAGAAGAAAGGAAAAACATATAATTGCATTAGAACATTAAATAAAATGAATTCTGACTTAGTTAGGAAGAACTTAACATAGTATAAATTGCTTAAGCCGAGAGCATCTCAAGATGAATTTTGGGCCTTTAACTATCCAATTTAAACAAAATATAGTGAAAATGAAATCAATAACACATGAAATACATATGAAGAAAGAAGACAAATCTCAGACCACCACCATTAGAATCTTTTCGTGGAGATTTCAAGACATATGCATGTGCATTCTATTCAGCTTCATAAAATTACATTCAAGTTCCAAATAGCTAAAATAGTGCCCTTGCACTTCTGCCAACCCCTAATACATTTGGAACTCCTAATATTTATACAAGCCAAGTTCCTTCGGTTTGAAACCGATTACCGTGATTACAAAGAAAGGTTTCGGTTTTGAAACTAATTACAATGATTACAAGGAAACGTTTCAGTTTTGAAACCAATTACAATGATCAACAAGGAAACTTTTCTTGATCTAGAATCTAGCTCCTTTGGCGTTTCGATCCCTTTCTTTGCCACTTGCTCTGCTTTGGTCTTCCACATGATCTGCCATCTTTAGTGACATCTGGACATCATTTACTAGGTCCTGGAAAACTGCATTTTGTCTTACCCAACCTGATTATTTCCTTCCATTGAAAGTTAGAAGGGATATCATAATCTATCATTTCCTTTATCAGAATCTCCAAGTCATTGCAAGAAGCATATGACATGATTGACAACCCAAGCTTGACTGTTTTGAATTGATTCAAAATTTCAAAGTCTGTAATTAGATGTTCAACTAAAGTGGCTCCTTTTAGGTTTTCCTCCAGTGTTTCAAACTTAGAATGATCCATTCTACACTGAGTCAAACGAGCATTGTATTCTTCCTGATCATACAACTTTCCCTTGCCATACCAAAATGGTGGAAGTCCTTTGCCGAACAATTCTTCAAATAAATCTTTGAACTCCTGCACACTCTGTTCCATCTGTGTTGCCTTAGTTTGGACTGATTTCAATAGGTTATGTTTAGCAATAACCCTCCGGTTGTGATGGTTATACTGTCTTTATCATTTGTGAAATTCAAATATGATCTAAACTTGGCAGCTTCAACAACTATATATTCCAAGATGATATGCTTGGCCCTCTGCAACAGACCTTTGCCTCTTCACCTCATCTTCAAATTATTTATTCTTTCTTGCAAGACTTCATTCTCCTTTTGAAATTGATCTATCTTTTCATCCTTTGCCTGCAATTCTTGCTTCAATTTCTCTATGCTTCCTTTCATCCCTTTTATTTATCCTTCTTTCAATCTAACTTGTGACATAGCCTAGACAAGTCCTTTAGTGTTTGACCCAACTTTTGCAGTAGGAGCTGAAACCACAACCTTGTTTATAAATTCTGTCCGCTCTTGTGACCATTTCACTTTTTCTTGTTCCAGCTGCAACACCCTAGCCTTGTAGCCCAATGTCTCTTGACAAAGTGTTTCCTTTTCCTGTTCTAGAGTAATCAATTCTGTTGTTTGTGGATGCTCTGTAGCATGCATTTTCAATTTCTTCTTCAAAATTTGAATCAATTTCTCTTTCTCATCCAATGAAGATTTCAATCCTTGGGGGCCTTCAGATTCCAACCTCTTGACCCGAGTCTGCCAAGCTCTGCTAGATGCCTTTTCCTACCTCAACTGTCCTTCCAATTTCAGTGCATAAGATGATAGTTTCAAATTATTTAAAATTTAAGCTCAGGTAATCAGAATATAGCATGTCACTAGTGTGTTTGTGGAATTTGACCTTGTTTAGAGCACTTATGTTATCATATTTTATCTTTATTTCAAAGACTTTGTCTTCATCCACAACTGCAATATTGAAGGTCCTCTTTTCAACATCCCTTACTATGAACATAGAAGATTTATGCTGAGAGATATTTTCCACTTCAGGGACTAAATCCCTCATCTCACCTAGAGATATATTACCCTTCTCAGCATACTATTTTGCCAAATCTTCTCTAGACTGATAAGATGACTCAGATGTTTTAAAAATGTATTTCTTACTGCTAAAAATTCTTAAGCTGCCTTCACTTTAGAGTTTACTTTCCTTTTCAACCTCTACAGTGCTAGTACCACTCTCCACCATATCTAGATTAGATTGGTCTCTAGACTCTTCCTCTTCTAAATCCACTATCTGTGCAGATTGTGTAACTTTCATCTTCTTTGGGGCAGTTTTCTGGTCACTGATGTCCATGGCCTCTGAATTTATTCTCTTTTTGTAGACACTTGTCTTAGGAACTTTGATTATCACCTTCTGAGGAGCTTGTTGTGTTTTAATTTGTTGCAGGGTTGCCTCCATTTGCTGTGTTTGAATTGGTTGCAATATTGCTTCCACATCAACATATACTTCTAGATTTTCCAACTTATCAAAACCCTCAACCTGTTCCTGCTCATAAGGGGCCTGTTTGTTCATCTGTCTCCTCTTGGATATGATTTGATGTGGATCATACCTTCTTCCATGTAACTGTGCAAAACTAAACTCTTCAAGTCTTGCTTGAACTTGAGATAAACATGATTTGGATTTGATAATGAAGGGGCCAATGATAAAACATAACTTAAGGTTGAAGGCTTTGTGCAACTTCAGGAAATGCTCTGTCTCAGATATAATTCTATGCCCAATAAATTCAAGGGAAAATATTCTAGGAGTCAGAAAAATAGGCAATAGGTAAGGGGATTCATGACAACCATAAAATCAGATTATTGTTGAGTGCATGAATAGTACCCAATCCCCCATTCTGTTCTCTGGATTTGGCTATAGATAAATTCTCATGTCATCCAAAACTCTAGGTAGGTTGGTATTGAAAATCAAACTATAAACTCTAGACATGACTTTGTTGATGAAGATAAGTAATGCAATTATTTTACACTCAATTGACAAAAATGCTACTTTAGGAAATTCCCTCTTGTTGGTTTCCAGGAAAATTCTCAACAGATAGGTGTAGTATCTGAAATGTCTTAGGGAGAAAAAATTCACTAGATGTTTATGGATATTATCAGCTAGGAATTGATCAAAGCTGATATAGATTGACAGACCAGACTTTGACTTAAAAAAGGTCAAAAGGAAACTGAGCATGACTTCAACCACACATTTGTCATTGTCTAGACCTAAAACTTGACTCAATAGGGAGTAGACCCATAGGACTTCAATGACCATTATATTTACATTCATTGGAAAAGACAAACATTCTAAAAAATGTTCAGGTTTGATAATCATCTGTAAAAACAGATCTCAGACCTCTGATGAACATTCTCTATATACCCTAATCAACTTCTCTTCATTGAAAGGTTAAAAAATTATGGAAAAAGACTTTGGTATATCGAGGGACTCTCAAATTGATAGACTCTCTACCCTACACAAGACCTCTGACCCTCATTTATTCACAACGACTCTTTCATCATGGGAATATTGTTCGGTGCACCAACCTATAAATTCGGGAAACAAGAAAGAAATTTCGACAGCATAAGGGACTATGGTGGCCTGAACTGGTTCATGGAATGATATACATCTTCCTACTTTATCGGTGTTACACATTATTTTGTTCACCTCAATGGTCAATTGACAACATGTGTTCATTTTCCCTGAAAATATTAAAAGAAGACTTTCTCCATCATAAAAGTGATTTTCTTTCCTCTTTCAAAAACCATATCAAGGAAGGTCGTCGCACCCTGCCATATGCATGGGGTGCGACGATGCTTGATTGTATCACTTTGCTTTAAAACTGGACTGTGACGTCGTCGCATGCTGCTTGTGCATAGGGTGCGACGATGCTTAAAGCATAGGAAAAGTCAAATTTCACGAATGTTCTAGAAGGGAATCTTCTAGAAGATGAGGTGGCCTCCGATCGGTTTGGATCTTACTCACTTCTATGATTTAGTGGGATCATCCTAATCTCCTCATCCATCTCTCTTTCACACTATATAAAAAGGGATCTCTTGAATAGGCTAAGATTTGCATGGAGAGTTCTACTTCAGATTATGCTTGAGAGCTTTCCTTTAGTTCTTCAAGTCAGATTGTGGATCTTCTTCATTCAAGGCATTGGAGCAAAGGTGCGTGTGTTGAAGAAAAAATCCATTGAAAGGGGACCTTGCAACATCAAGGAATGGGTTGTATTCTCCACTTTCCATTCATTTAATATAGTAATACATTTCTTCCCTATATAAGCATCTCATCTTCTATTGTATAATTCCCTGATCATATACATAGACTTCATTAGAATACATATATCCTCGTTTTCTCTCTTTGTTGGTTTGTGATTCTTAGACATGCTTATTATTATGCAAACTCAAGGAAGGATCTACAAGGATGATACTAGCGAGGATCAAGCGTCATTTAAAAGGTATGTCACTTGTACCTCACTAAACTAGTTCATATGATAATGAAGTTTAAGGTGAAGTGTGTATTATGTTTTGTTTTGTTCTAGTTTCCTGTGGAAGTTAGGGAGATCTGTTTGTGTCCAGACTTACTGATTAGTCCGATAAAAAAATTGCCGACCATACTAGGGATACGAATTTATTTTGGTTTTTTTCCTCTTTTTTTCTTTTAGCTTGCCTTCTTTTGGTCAAATTCATTCTCTGAGTTTGTGGGTGATCCATCTGGACTCCTTGGGTCTGAAAGTTTAGTGAGAATTTTTGTCGTTCTTTCCATTTTCCTTTAGTTTCAAAGATTGTCGCACTGTACTCTATAGACATACCGCGACGATCCTCTAACATTGCACTCTACTGGTGCAGACCAATGCGACGACGTCGCACTATACCCTGTTAGCAACATGCGACGACCTTAAATCGTCGCACTGTGCTCCACTGCCACCTGTGATGATTCCTGTAGGAATCGTTGAAGATAGGCATTTTATATTTTTCTACCTAGTTTTGGCTCAATTGCCTAAGATAAAATTCTGACACTGGTGCATGATTGATTTATAAGTTTGAATCTTGCATTTTATTGATTTTCACGAATTGAAAGTTTTCTTTGTAAATTTTGCAAGTTTCGCTTTTGGTTTTTGTCACAAGGGTATAATCTCTAGGTCTTGATCTTGAGTGCTTGTTTGACATAGGATATTTGATTTATTTGAAGTCTTGGATTCTTTTTACTTTCTGGATTGTTCATTGATTGAGAGACAATTTTTGTTTTGTATTTGACAAAAAGTTTTCTTATCATTTCATTTTTGTCTACATTATAGATTTGATTTGGGAATAGTGTTGAGAATGTGTTAATTTTCTTGGATTACGCTTTATTTTCTTCATTAAATCTCTGATTTGATTTGAGAAAGAAAGAACTGAAGTCATCCTTCTTTTTATTAGTCTTTTACAAGAAAATTGTTGTAGTGAAAATATTTGTTACAAGAGAAAATTGGAAAATTTTGTAGCGTTTGATTATTTGGAATATTTTTCATTCAAAAATTGAGAAATTGTGTTTCGTAGCTTTTGTACTTAAAAAATAAATACCTTCTCCCTACTGTAATTATAGTTCATCGAATTAAAATATTGCATAATCATCTCTTCTTGCATTTTATTGGGTCAAGGTCGATACATCATCAACTTCACTTCCGTTTCCCTTTTTGAGTAAGCAACAACCTTTAAAATACAACGAAATTTTAAAAACTTATTAACAACTTTTATTTTCTAGGGATTCTCTACACCAACATTAGCTAGGATAGCGCTTTGGAATAGGTTGTAAGGCACGCTCTCCAAAGTATCAAAACACACAATAATATCTTGTGATAGGGAGAGTTCAAATCCATTTGCTACATTTTGTCCTGGGAAGCCCTTCTAACACAAGGGTCAATCATGAGGTCACATTAGGACTGGCAGAGTTACTCATCCCGCTTTGTCGGTCTTAGTGTAGAGATTTCACGTATTATTGGGGGTCACTTGAGAAGAAAATTCTGTGGGGACCTTCTCGAGTTGATTTTGGGCTAGATACCCTGCCTTTGCGCATGGATCAGACTGTCGACTGTTTCCCCATGCATCATTGTCGTAATTGGTAACCTTAATAGCCTATCTCTTTAGGGTCTTGACACGAGGTGACTGTGGAGGGGCAAGTCTACATGGTACCTGGAATCGACGTTGGCCAAACTGAATCGGTCTCCTTGGAGGGTATACCCATGATTATGTGTGGGAGCTTGCACCAGGGTGTAAGTCCGTTAAGCAGGTCGTCAATGTAACTTTTCCACCCACTTTATCCTAGCCCCTTCTTGACTTGATTTCACGACGTTGGATTTCATCACCAACTAGTGACTTTGAAATAAGAAGGTTTGTTTGCTTGGTTTGATTTCTAGATTTTGTTAGTGAGTGTTGTTTGTTTCTCTAGTTGGCCATAGATTTGTTTCGTTCTTTATTTGGTGCGGCCAACATCGACCCTTGCCGTTCTCGTAGGATGCAAGGGCTAGCTCCGGAAGATCTGAAAGATTACATTCCTTTGCTTCCTAACTCATGAGAGGGCTCTCTTGAAGGAGAAGTCAATAATGACGTAGCCTCTAAAATTGGAAGTTCTACTCTGTTGGAGGAGTCAATACTTCCCATAAATCCGTTATTGAGTGTTGAACACGATCCACTTTTTATCCAGATAAATTCATTGGGAAACGTTGTTGCTGACAAGTATATTGAAGTACCTACTGTACCTCACGCAGAGTCTGGTGTAGACGATCCACTTTTTCAAAGTGAGTCGTTTATAAATCCTGTTCATACTGCTGGAATTTTTAATCCTAGCTCTGTCCCTATCCGTACTTTTTGGAGAACCTCTTTGGGACATGATATTTTTGACAAAATAGGAATGAGTCCTAATCAACCTATGGAATCACAAACACCTGAGAATTCCACTACTTATACAATACCCTTGGATCATTTCACTGGCACAACCAGTAATGTCGTCACAATTTCAGACCAATTGTTGGTTGGTTCTCACTCGATTATTCCTCTCCAGCTCGCTAGCTCTACCACGGTCCCACAAGATATGCATGTTTCTACCGAAAATGTGGTGATCACTCAAGTTCCTATTGGAACACTACTTCCACTTAGATCAAACCGGTCACTTCCCTCTGGGTATAATGCTTTGAACACGTCCATTGCTATTCCTTCCCAGAATCCATCCGGAGGGTCTAATCTTTTTGTTCCTCCTGGGTATAATGCTGCTATTCATTTTGTTCCTACACCTACCTAGGTTCTCTCCAGGGGGCCTTACATTCCTCCTCCACCTTCTCCTAGAGGGTCTAATTGTCTTGGCCCTAGTAGCTCCAACCAAGTTGGGGGCACAAGTCATTTTGTCCCTTCTGGTTTTCAAATTCTTGTTGGGGGGCAACCTCAAGTTGGGGGACAACCTCAAGTTGGGGCGCAACCTCAAGTTGGAAACCATAACCCAGTTTATGGGAAAAGTATACCTACATTACAATATCAACCTTGGAATCTTCCTTTATAAGGGAATCAACAACCATTTGGGGTGAAACATCTTCAATTTAATTATTTTGTACCCCCTAATGTCAGACAACCGTATCCAGGTTCTATGAATCCTACTTGGGGCCAATATTTTTAGTCTAATGCTCCTTTCCAAGGGAGTTTACCTAATCAACCAAATCCTGTTGGCTATTCGACTCAAAATCCTCCACAACCGAATTTGTCAGGACTATCTAACTATCTACAGATTGCGTATGGTCCTACCGGTATACCTATGAGACTACCTCCTCAAAACTACCAGTTTCCTCAAGTGAATAGACAGTTTCCATTTGTTGCTACTTTGGATTTACTGTATTTATCTAGGATTTTGAATGATCCTATTTTTCATTCTCCTTATTGGCCTTTCATACAGGCCAAATTACCATCCGACATTCCTAAGTTTGACGGTCGATCAGGAGAAGACCCAAATAATCATGTCATGAAATTCCATCTTTGGTGTTCGTCCAACTCATTGATGGATGACTCTATATGATTACGAATTTTCCAACGAACTCTTACGGGTTTGGAAACCAAATGGTATATTGAGTTACCATGAGGATTCTTTAATGACTTAAATACCCTATCCATGGCCTTCTTAACGCATTACCAATTGCCAATTCGATACGAGACAAGAACTGGAATTTTGAGTTCATTTAAACAATCCTCTTCCACTCATATTTCTGATCATATCCATGAGTGGAGGAGGAGAAGACGCTTAATCAAAGTTCCCCTTCCTGATCAACTTTTGGCCGAGTGGTTTACCAAATCACTCATTGGTCCTATAACCCGTGATGTTTCCATGGGTGGTGTCCTCACTGAAGAGCAGACGATTAGTCATGCTCAATATCTAGATCTTGTTTATTCAGAAACATGCACACTATACGACTTGATCCCTGATTCTCCTCGTCCTTCTGCGAATCCTACCACAACACCTCCAGTAGATTTTCATGTTGCTGATGGCGTGATTGGCACTTTTCATGCTGAGACTTAGTCTAAACAAACTAGTCATACCAATCCCAAGTATACTACCTATAATGTACAAAATACTCCTAATCCGACTCCTTCCCCTGGTAAAACCTCTGAAGTTAATTCAGTTCAATCTAAACCTGCCGATAAAAATCAAAATAAAAAGAAAGGGAAGGGTAGGAATAAGGAGGAAAAAAATAATAATCAACCATCTGAGAAACCCAAAACACAACCTGCTGATGACAAATACAAATGTAAACCTCGTTATCCTTGCCTTATCTATGGTGAGGATCAATATACGAAAGTTTTTCTACGATATGCTGAGGTTACTAAGTTACTGCAAGGGACCGGGACACCTCCTACACCCGCCGTCTTGTCACAACCATTTCCTTCTCAGCAACAGGCCCAATTGGTCATTCATGACCAGCCTTCTCCCTCTACCACATCTTATTTCCTTATATGTATTGGTGACTCCAAGAAGAATGAAGTTGTAGTCGCAACTCGAGCCAAAGATTATTTTCCTTCAAAAGAGAAAGTTGATGACTTACCACCTCCGTTGGTTCAACCTCCTCCACCAACCTCACCTTCAAACGATCCTCTTCATCTTGAATGACCGAGCCTAGATACAATTCTTCGTCCTCCTCCCAAGGGCGTTGTTCAAAAGTCCTCATTCAATCCTCACACACGTGCTTCCCAAAACTACAGTATTGTAGAGGACCTTGCACAAACACCCTCTGTGATGTCGGCTCTCGAAGTCCTTCAAATTATTCCTACTCAATGGAAGGAGCTGTTAAAGGATATTGGTGGAATTGACCCTACCGATACTAATTTAATAATCTTTGACTTGGAAGATCATATTCCAAGGCTTCCTCCTCAATTAGCATTTCAGATCCAAGTTGTTGTGGAAAATAAGAATATCTGTCGAACCGTCATTGACGAAGGAGTCTCGACTTGTGTCATGTCTGTCACTTGTTGGAAAACTATTGGCTCTCCTGCCCTTGCCGAGTCGCACAATACTCTTAAAGATTTTAATGGTACAGGGTTTAAACCTTATGGTGTTCTTCCTTTGTTGTCTATTATGTTAGAAGGTAAGGCAGTTAATGTTAAGGTTGGTGTCTTTGATGTGCCTCTCGATTACAACCTTCTACTTGGACGTAGCTGGATTGATTCCATGCATACAATTGTTTCTACTCTTTTCCATGTGTTACTTTTCCCACACCAAGGAAAAGTCATTACTGTTGATCAACTGGCCTTCTTTAATTCTGATTCATGTACTAGAAACGTACCTTTTATTTTAAAAACACCTCCCGGTTATGAGAATGTTGCCATGGTCTTTTAAAAGATTCAACCTTGATGGGTACATTTCCTATTCCGCCACCAGATATTACTCCTCCTTTTGTCGCCTCGATTAACATTATATCAACCTCTCTTCGTGAAACCCCTGAGTCTTATGACCCATGGATAGTACCTAGCCCTGATGAATGTCTTCGTTATGGTGACCGAATGCCTTTAAGTCTGGTGGAATCATCTTATCATGCTATTCAATCGACAACTCCCTCTCCTCCTTCTCTCAGTAACACATCTCCTGATCCATTCCATGTGATATTTCCTATTGATGAGATGATCATGAATGTCATGTCTATGGAAGATACTCCATGGGATGATGGGCATAATCATTCTATTCTCTTCCTAGAACATGAGACCATAGAGAGTTACCAATGGATTTAGACTCAGTCTACCGTTGTTGTTATTTCTTCTGTTCTTGAGTCAACACACGATGTTTTGTATGAAGGGAACTTGAGTAATATTTCACCTATAGTTCCTCCTGACATATCGATTAAAACCAGAGTCAAGGAAAATGTTCATATCGATGCCTCATGTTCTACTCATGAGGTCTTCACTTATAAAACCCTTTTCCAAGAATTCTGTGACGTTTTTTCCTGGTGTTATGAGGAAATGCCTGGTATTGATCCTGATATTGTTGTGCATGAGATTAAGACTTACCTGGATTCTAAACCTATTCAGTAGAGACTTCTCCCAGTACATCCATGTAAAGCTGCTACTGTTAAGATTGAATTTGAAAAAATTCTTAAAGTTGGCTTTGTCTATCCTTTGGCTTTGACCGATTGGGTGTTTGATCCAGATTATTTTCGGCACAAAATGGGAGTGGAGATATAATAAATAAATGCACAAAGATATCGCAGATATCTAATAATATAACATAAATGTATCAGAGATGCAACCATAAACACAAAGATATATTAATACATGATTTCTATTAATGAAATAAATGTACATAGACTGTAAAAATACAGAGTGAAAGACTCGCTAGAATGGTGGCAGCTTATCTCTGAGAAGAGATGTGATGGATACTCACATTCACAAGAATATGATTACAATGAGGCTTTGAAGTAATTTTTAAAATAAAAAGGAATGTCAAAAACCCTAGACATCCAAAAACCTAACCCTAGGAGATGAAGTGCCAAAAGTTATGTGGGCCCCGTTTGGGCAAGTCAGTACATCAACTTCCCAGGGTCGTAACTTTTGCATACGATCTCTGTTTTAGGCGCACGATAGCCCGTTGGAAAGGTATCATCGAGGAGATTAATTTTGGGGGATCAATCATTCCTTTGAACATCATTGAGAAGCTCGATCCCGAAAAACCTTCATTTAGGCCCTCGAAATGGCCCTAGAAGTTAAAACTGCTAAAAATAGTAAATTGCCAAAATTGACAGAAAACTATTTGAGCAAGTTGGAAAAGGTGGGTGGCCACCGATATCCACCTGGATCAATGTCCAATCTTGTTCCGGTTAAAAGGAAACAAGGCACGATCCGCGTTTGTGTAGATTATAGGGATATAAACAAAGCTTGTCCCAAAGACAATTATCCAACCCCTTTCGTTGACTAGATTGTTGACAACTGTGCTGAGAGTGAAATCTTCTCCTTGATGGACGGTTTCTCTGGCTATAATCAAATCAATATTTTTCCTGTGGATCAACATAAGACTATTTTTATTTTCCCTTAGGGAACCTTTACCTACTAGAAACTACCTTTTGGTCTCAAAAATGATGGTGCGACTTTTCAACGTGCTATGTCTTACGCTTTTCACAACATTAAGCACATTGTACAATCCTATCTAGATGATATACCAACGCATTCTATGCATCGTCAAGATCACTCAACACATCTATGGGCCATTTTCCTACGCTGTCGTTATTATCGCATACATTTGAATCCACACAAATGTGTTTTTTGTGTGGAATCCAGACGAATTCTTGGTTTTATCGTGTCTACACATGGGATTAGGGTAGACCCCTTGAAGGTTGAGGCTATTCTCAATTTACCTCCTCCTTCCACACTATGCCATTCCAAAGTTTGCAAGGGAAGAAATTTTTTTTACGTCGATTCATTCCCAACTACGCTGAATTAACGAAAGGATTTACTCGGCTTTTCAAGAAAGGTTACGATTTTGTATGGGACAACACTGCCAACAAAGCCTTTGAAGCTTTGAAACTCGCCTTAACCCATACACCACTACTGTTTCCACCTGATTATAGTCGATATTATTTCCTGTACTTAGCTGCTTCAGACTCACAATAAGATCCGATCTTATTATAGTCAAACCTACAACAATAAGATCCGATCTCACCCTGCTCCTCTTCACCCTGTAGTTTCCATTGGTCCATTCGCTAAATGGGGTATTGAATTCATGACATGTAACCCTCACTCGGCCGGGGGGCATGGATACATTATTGTAGTTGTGGATTATTTCACTAAATGGGTCGAGGTGATGACTACATTTGATAATACTGGGAAAACTGCAGCATTATTCATATTCAATCATATTGTTACTAGATTTGGTGTCCCTCAAGCCATCGTCACTGATCACAGTAGTCATTTTTGCAACTTCATGATGTCTGAACTTACTGAGAAGTTGGATCTTCGACATGAAAACTCAACCCCCTATTATCCACAGGCCAATGGCCAGGTTGAAGCAATCAACAAAGTTCTCACTACTATGCTTCGACAGATGGTAGGAATTCACAAGTCAAATTGGCACAAAATGCTCTTCTCGACATTATGGGCCAATTGAACATCCGTTAATTCTGCCATGGGGTTCACACTTTTCTAGTTAGTATACGGTATTGAAGCAATTTTTCCAATTGAATGCGAAATCCCATCTTTGAAACTAGCTGTTGAACTTCTCCCCAACACCTCAGCAGAAGAGGAACATCTTTTGTATTTTATGCAATTAGATGAAACCCATCATGATGCTGCCTTAGTCGTTGAAACTCATAAAAAGTGTATCAAATCCCAATATGACAAGCATGTCAAACCACTCGTATTTTCTGAAGGTGATCTAATTCTTCTTCACGAACAAGATCGTGACTTACTAGGGGTCGGTAAATTCGAACCTATGTGGTGGGGTCCTTATATTGTGAAACAAGTGTTGGAGAAAGGGGCTTGTGAGCTGGTAGATTATGATGGAATTCCTTTGAGTGAACCTAGAAATGGGATTTACTTGAAGAAGTACTATGCTTAAAATCATTTTTGCATGAGTCTTGTGTATTTTTAGTGTATCATACTCTTGTATGCTTTTTTCATTTTTGGTTCCACCTTTTGGCTGCTTAGCTTGCATTATGCTTGGTTTCTAGGTGTCAGTGTCTTCGCTACCCTATATTGACTTTGCTGATGGTGCTAGTCACAGTACTCAAAACTTAGCATCTGTTTCTTGGGAAATCTATGCACCTACGGATGAATTGATCAGTCTACATGGTGTTTGCCTCTGGGTCAAGATCCATAACTACCAGTAGAAATTACTCAACTAATTAATATAACACCATCATCACCTGGTGTACCTTTCAGTACCATCTATTTGGCCAATTACAGACGCAATGGTAGAGTTAGATCCATTTCTGGATCAAGAAGCAGCGGACCCCTTTGAATCATATGCAGAGCCTTCAGTGGATTCTGTTCTATATTCGGATTGAGATGCAGAGCTCACAACACAGATCATGCAACTAATAATGTCGCAGAATACAATGTAGTTATCGATTTGTTAACTGACATTGTTTCACTTCAAATCTGTCATCTTATTGTATGACTTGATTCACAATTAGTAGTACTACATTTGAGTAACATTTATTCCATTCGAAGTCCTACTATGTTACGAGTATATTTACGAATTCGCCTCTTGGAATGACATTTTGATTACATTGAATATCAACACATTCCTAGATGTCTAAATACATTGAAAGATGCATTGGATAATTATGTGTTAGACAAACATTTGAGAAATTTATAAATCCAATCACACTTTTTACAAAAACAAGTAATCATGTAGGATATTTATATTTTTAACGATAAAAGTTTACGAAAAGTGTTTTGTCCGAAGACCAAAATATCAAAAATGTGAATCTCATGGATTCATGTATAAAAAACATAAAGGATGTTGCTCGCTATAACAAGGGAATGCCCATGCTACTCTACGTAGCAGTCAAATGATAGATGAAGATACATTCACTGTGTGGCGTTGGTAGTGCCTAGGGAGTTCATCCACAGTAGCGTCAGGGACATGCATGGTCAGTCCCTCCAGGTTTTGTTCTATAGCCTCAAGGTCTGCGACAACCAGTCCTACTACAACACCTCTCTCTCCATTCCTCTGGATGGGAGATGATCCCGACGGACGATAAGGCCCCACATCTGCATTGATGAGAGCCCTCGATTAGTTATCGGATAAATACCAATTTTTTTTTTTATATCATTAAAATATCAAAAACATTATATAATTTTTTTTCCTTCTTACCCATGTCCCCCCACTAGGACTCGTGAGGAAGAGATAGATCTAGGTCACCACAAAAATCTACTACGGCATGCGTGTAATATTCCACCATGAGCAGCTGATTCCTCATCCATTGGAAGAAGACATCGTCATATTTGACGATGGGAACACCACCATGATGAGCCATAAGGTCTACCGACCTCTTCGTTCATGGATACTGTGGAGAGGGTATACCCCACTCCACCTACAGATGTAGGACATGAACCCTCTCTAGAAAGAAGGACACCAAAATGGACCCATATCCAAATTGCTTTAACCGACCGTTTCAACACTTGGTAAGTTGTTTCTTCATGCTTTTTAGGACCCCCTCACACCAGTTGAAGACCCTAGGCTCCATGCATTCTATTGCATACCGAAAATGGTTCTGTAAATACATATGGGGAGCTGCACTCCCTGCCATGCAAGTAATAGTGTAAAGGATAGTCCACAAAGGAAAATCGCGGACATCCCTGATAACTACTTTGCCACTGTGTTTCTCGGTACCTGGCACACAATGATGGTGAGCATAGTAATCCATAGGCTCACCTCCACCCCTGCTTCCTGTAAGTGACACCCATGAACCGCGATGAGATAACGCTATAAGGAAACAAATATCCTCAATATCTATTGTGAGTGTGTGGAAACCCACGCGAAATTCCTGTTCATTCACATCCCACATGTGAACCAAGTACTTTAGCAGTCTCAACTGGGCTCTCATGCCCTAAATCCTGAAGAATTTTAGTAACGCACACTGCCTTAGAGCCAAAACTGTTCCTCGGTCATTCTCAACAAAGTAATCCTCTTCTTCATGCTCTCGCCCACGCCACTCTAGCATCTTGACCAAGGAAATCCTGCCAAGGAACAATAAGATGAGATTAGAAACACAAAATTCTTTCCTTGTGGTTTTTTCTAGTTAAGTTTATCTTTTTTAAATTTTTGGCTGTGATCGTCGCAGGGATGCATAGTGTGACGTCGTCACACCCTGCCTGTAGGTTCATCTGCGACGATCCTATATTGTCACAGTTCACGATATAGGGCACCTACGATGATCTCAACACGTAGGTAGCCCCAAAAAATTGACCCAACACATAAATTTGACCAATAAAAATCAATTTTGAAGCCATGAAAAGATGAAGGAGAAGGAGATTACCTGTTTGATAGAGATGATTCATGAAATGATCCACCACACGCTCCGCAATCGAAATTTGAAATTCGGGGTGAAAAAGGGGTTTGGAGCACTATTTAGGTAAACTTGGAAATGAAATGGTAAAATGGTGTTTTTGGTCTATTTTGTTGACTTTTATCATTTTTTATTTTGCAAAATTATATTATTTTTATATTTTATCCATGCCCTAAAGTCTTAACAACTTGGAAAGTGTTGACTTTTGTAGATTAAGAAGTCTAGAGATGAGACGTTGGAACAAGGGTCCACCCCTTTTGGTTTGTTTTTGTATATTTCTCGCATGTACAGATCCTTTTAGGGTTTTTTAGGAAAAACTTCGAGCAGAGTCTTAATTCTTTCTCATGCTCGTGAAACCATGAGAATGTAATCGAGTAGTCTTTTATCGTTTTTTCAAACTAGTATTGGCAATACAAAAAACGAAACCTATGGAGTATCATTTAATCTCTTTTCAAACTCCCTAACCATGAAAAGATGGCCGAGCGACCTTGTTCTTTTCACGCTCGTAAAATTATTTGAAGAAAATGTCTGATGAGTGGTAGGTTATCTTTTTTTCAGTCTCGTCAGACTAAATTACAAAAAAGAACCTGATGGAGTTCTCTTTAAGTGTTTTTTAGACTCTCTAAAATTGAAAAACCCCTGAGTTTTCTTTCCTTGGACTAGTCATTAAACAAACATCGAAATACCCATACGAGATCAAACCACTCCTTCTTAGGGTTCGTTAAACATACTCCGAGGGACTCGTCCGAAGGATGAGATTATATCTACAATCATATGTTATCCTCCTTAATCTTGTGTAAAATTAAATAGGTACTCGCCAGGAATGGTGGGGGAAAATTGGGAAAGAAATGTGTCTCTGTATTTGTGTTAGTGGCAGTAATAGTCACTCTTGAACATGACACCCCCCTTCATCATTGTATCCGGGTTGCGAAATCCATTTGTATCTTGTTTTACCATCCACAAGTTCATATGTTGGGTCCTCCTTGAGTCAATGTTTCCAAGAAAACTTTCGTGTCGTTCATATGTTTAAGATAATTCCAACCTAAACAAGCCTTCTATCGAGTCGACCATCTGTAGTTATAAATTTTCTACCATGTCGGCCTTCCCTAAGGCAGTTTCGAATCACTACATACTCTGATATACTTAAAATATGTTACATATTTCATGTCATTGATGGGGGATACATCAAGGCCCTCCTGTGACGAGTCTTTTCCTGTCGACTTCAACTCATTATCCGGGAACAAAATTTAGAAATCATTTAGTACCTTAGAGACCGCATGTCTCAATGGAAAGTTTATTCACTTTCAACAGTGGGTTCATATCATTGGCCCCTGATTGGAATATTACATTGAATGTTTGACTTCAACTCATTTATTCACATTCTTTGGATTGTACTAGGGTACCTTGGGAGTCATTGACATCAATGGTGATTTCCCTCATACTTGTTAACGGTTTTCATTAATGACTTGTAATCAAGTGGTTTCTAACATGTTCAACTTCAACACCTGTAATTGCATGGCTAGATTCGTACTTAGAGACGATGGAAATGAAGACCCTGGGTCTTATCATTTTGGTCTAGGTTGCGATAGAGTATTCATGAATTTGTACTGACACATAGATCCACTGTGTATGTCTTGTGGCTATGTCTGAATTTGAATTCTTTTAGGATAGATCCACAATGTATTCTTGGTGGCTATGCCGAATTATGAAGACATGGGTCCACAGTGTATGTTTAGTGGAAATGAATCACTTGACACTTATGATTAGAGTCACTTGTAGTCTGAGCATGTGAATGCCTACCCCAAATAATGGTATATTATTATGCAGATGCTTGATTGTTTGCAGGTTCCTGATCGATGCGCTCCTTGTTTTCGACACACACATTCTACAAAGTATTTCAGCTGTCACGAGTTCTAGCTTCATACTTTGGGGGGCATTCTGTTACACATTATTTTGGTCACCTCAATGGTCAACTGACAACATGTGTTCATGTTCCCTGAAAATATTAAAAGAAGACTTTCTGCATGAGAAAAGTGATTTGCTTTCCTCTTTCAAAAACCATATCAAGGAAGGTTGTCTCACCCTGTCATATGCATGGGGTGCGATGATGCCTGATCGTCACACTCTGCCTTAAAGATGGAATGCAACGTTGTCGCATGATGCTTGTGCATAGGGTGTGTTGGCATAGGGGCAGACCCAGGGTTCAATGCTTCAACAATGCACCAACAAAACCCTAACTACCGACCCTTTCGGAAACACCTATGAAGCAGATGAAGTCTCACCCGAGGTAGAAGCAGGGGGGGTTGCAGTACTCAAGTGTCTACAACCTAGCTGGGACACAGATCTATGATCACAATACTTAACAATGAACTTAGCAATTAACATTCATTAGTATTTAACCCTCATTCACATCACAGGTTAAAACCCTAATTACATAATAACACAATATTACTCAAGATGTAAGCACGTATAACCATTCAACACATAACATCAAAGAAAATATAACATTCATTCACATCATAAGCACTAAGCATTCACATATCTATATATCATAACAGTGCACTAAGAAAATACATGAACAATATGAACAATCATAGCACAAAACACATTGACACAGGATATACGTGGTTCACATCAGTGTGGGGCTACGTCCACCAACTCTTCTTCTTCTTTCTTAGCTTCTTCCAATATGCTTACATGCACCAAGCCACAGATCCAACTTTGAAAGGACAAGAGATCTGCGTGCACCTCGCCAGATCCTCCTTCCCAAATCAGGTCAAAGCACCAAGCCTTCTTACAATCACTTGCACTTAACTCTGCAAGTCTCAACATACAATATGCACGAAGCACTTACATCTATTCACACTTAGCAACCTTCACAGGCTTTTGCACAAAGCCCAACATAAGTAGTACTACTTCTTACATCGCTTAGATTCCTATTTATACATTAAAAAAGAGGTCTAAGCATGGGTAAATCCATGGGACGACATCCCATACCTGTTACATAAACCTTAAAACCCAAAAAGCCTGCAAAAAGGGTGAGATACCGCGATATCCGCTTCGCCTGGGAACTCCATCTTCGACCAGCCTGTCGAAGTCCCAAAAATGGTCAAACATGACCAACATTTCCTCAAAACCTGGTCAAGGGACAACATGCCCCCAACAGTCACCTGTGACTCATCCTGAGTCACTATGATCTGGGAAACTCTGCTTCAAAGGCCTCGAGATTAGCTCGAGATGCCTGGACTTGCTGCTTCGCTAGAGCCTTCTTCTTGATGAACTCTTGAATGACTTTCTCGGTGACATGCCCTTCCAGGCGTTGCTCTATTGTGGTGACCACCTATTCCATTTGTGATCCTTGTCCCTCGATCTCTTCAAAGAGGGTGCAGGCTTCGTCCTACACTTGCTGGAGTCGCTGTGTCACCTCCATAACTCAACTCTAGATGGTAGTGACCTGCTGCTGAACTGTGCGCTGCTCCTATGACCTTTTCATCTTCTCTACCACTGAAAGAAGATTTAATTGTGCTTACACTATCGATGCCTGATGTTTTGCCTCCTAGAGATATGCCTCCAATATCCTCAGCTCCGTGTCATCTGCAAGGTTCTCATAGGTCTGCGCACTTTGGTTACTGAGTTGCTTGCATTCTAAAGCCAATGCCTTGATTTTTTTGACTGTGCTCCTGGAAGTTTCTTCCCTCTGGTCTCACACTTTCTGCAGAGTGCTCGACATTGCTTGCAATTTCATCTCTGCTACTCTTTCTTGAATCTATTGAATGGCTTCAACGAGATTCCCCACTTGGATATCAGCTATCTCTTCTTCCATCTGGGTCAAGCTTGACACAGAGCGAAGTGCTCTAGTCACTGCCTCTTTAACTCCCATCTTCTCCGTGAGCAACTGTTCTTTTTCTTTCTGGATCTGCTCTCTTTCCTCTTCAAACTTCGCCCATAGGTCATCTTTCTCTTGCTATGCAACCTAAAGTTTCTCTAGGGCTTCCTCCGTTTCTTGCTTCAAGGCCTCTTTGGATTGCTCTTTTTCCTCCTGTACTCGACGAAGGCGAGCCTCTGTCACATCTGCTAATCTGCGTAGTTGGGCAAGTTCATCTCCCAATTCTATACCTTCTGATGAGACGACGTAGTAGACACTGCATGGCTTGAATAGAGGGCTTGCTATACCCCTTTAAGCTCCGCCTCGATTCTGTCATAAATTGTCTCTTGCTTCTCTGCAAAATATCCTCCGAAGTATCTGCTATAGATGCAATGATGAGGTCAATATCATCCACTGTGAGCACAGTCTGTGATTGAGGCTTATTGGCTCGTGACTTCTTTTGCGCTGAGGGTTTCTTTGGAGAAACCTTCCTTTTCTTTGATGTTTCTACCTCTGTAAGGGGACCTTTAGGCGGTGTTACTTTTCCCTGTTCTTGCTTGCATTATTCCCCTTCCTCTTCTTGGTTTACTTCGTCACCTCCTCCTCCTCTAGGTGAATCATGCGTAGTTTCCTCCGATGCACTGTTTATCTCTTGCACTTCTTCCTTCTTCTTCTTCTTGCTGATTCTGGGTCTATCATACTCTTCCCGGGTGACCACAGGACTTTCGATGAGGTTAGGGTTGGAGAGTTATGCATCTCCAACTAGATCAATGAATTCTGTAGGCCATTCCTTGGTTATCTCTGCCATATATTCCTCAGTCAATTTATAATATGACTGCAGCTCCTCCTTGCTTTTGTCCTTTCCCACAGTGATGTAAATGAAGTGGCGATCCGCGTGGAACTTTGCGAGTGGCCTATAAGTATGCAAGGTGTTCGAAGTCATTTGGGGGAATGAATCAATGGATCGCGTGAGCTATAGGTAGTAGGTATGAAACACCGCATTTGATTGCCATTGCTTTTCCATGTCGCTTGTATACCACAAGGTAGTGAACCTCGCGGCCAAGGGTTATAATGGATCAACTTCTGGGAATGTCGCTCCCTTTGACATCTCCCAAGCGACAAATGCTATGAGTATTAGTAACCAGCTAAAGTGGAACTCGTAGCCTTGGTCCTGCGCTTCACGACAGTCCTTCTCTAACTCATTGACGAGGTAACTCACCTAGTTCATGTGCATCCCTTCAACGCACTTCTCTACAAGGTCGAAGACAAACCCCATGACTTGCATTGGTCTATTCTTCCTGACGAGCTTACCAACGATCAATTGGCAAGCTAGGTGCACTGCGCCATCTTGGATGGAGGCTACCTTGTAGCCTCACTTCCCCTTCTCCACATCGCCATACGTTTCCTGATTCACTGTGCCAGGGTGCGATCTGCAACCTTCCCTGGGTAGAACTGGTGAGGGTCTGGTCCCTGCATGCTTAGTCCAGTGATCATGTCGATCAGCGTCAGATCCACAATCACGCGTCTATCCAACGAGAGATAAACTCCATGGTAGCACGATAAGAGGAGTTTAACGCACGCGTTAACCTCCTGGTGTCTGCTAAAGTGGGGTATCTTCATGACGTTAAGGATGGTAGACCTCGCTATCTCCTTAATCCATGGCTGGGGGACTATCTTCGGCTTCCTCCCAGTCAATTTTTACAACTACTTATGTGGTGCGAGAAATGCATCATTCTTCCTATCTCCTAGGTTAAAGTCGTTGATCTTAAAATCAGGGATCAGTCCTGGCTGCGGTTCAATTGCGTGTATCCCCTTTGGGAGGTACGCAGTGATGAGTGTGTACTCTAAATATCTTGGGACACTGTCATGACTAACCATGCCAGTCAGAGGCGGGATGTATTCAAGCAAGACCGACGGGATGAGCTTCGCATTAGCTAGGTGATCGCGATGCTTTCTTCTCTTCTCTATTGTGGTTTAGGATGGCCTAGGTCGACTCGATCGATGTGCAGTCGAGGGGGATGCTTACAATCCAGCTGTCGATGAGGCCTGCACTCCTGCAGACATGACCTTCTCAGCGATAAGGTCAATCAAAATCTCTTCAAATAATTTCTCAACTGTGCTAAGGTCACTCGACATGCATGCTCGTGATCAAATATCTTGGGTAAGTGACTAGACACTCAAGGTAAGCAGACGGGTGGTGAGGTCTCAAAAGCACAACGTGATAACAATCAGTTCTCTATGGGTTTGAATATCTCAGTTTGCAAAAGTGTCCCCGGTGAGGCATTTGATGGATTAAATAGCGACGTTGTAACATACTCCTCCAATGGGCATGAATGCTTCAATTAATACGATTCCATCCATTGTGGCGCGGTCCCAACGGTTCAATGACGATCTTTCTAGCAATAAATATGATTCTAGCCATTTTGGAGCGTCGTTCTAACGGTCGGGACGCCTCCAACGGTAATATTGCTTCGCCGTGGCGAAGTGCCATTCTACGTTGTTCTGCTATTCTGGCGAGGTTCAAGTTCTGCAAGCCTGCTTTCTGCGAAGTCTTTTCTGGAACCGCCTGCAATTTTTCTAGCTTTACTTTCTTCTTACTGAGCTTTCTTGCTTTCTTTCCTGTGATCTGAGTCTCTGGGTTCCTCTTTCTATTTTTATTCTTATCTACTCTTAGCATAGTAACTTTGCACTGCTGAGGGTCTTTCAAAGGGTTCAAATGGATCGGTTTGTTAAGGCTTCTTGCATTCTTTCAAACTCGACAGCTAATTCTCTGGCCCTCAGTTGCTTCGACTTATCCTCTTGTTTTTCTCTTAGTCGTTCTATTTTCTTGACTATGAAGTCCCTTAATTCTTTCTTTTTCTGTTCTATGGTTCTTTCTCTTCTTTCCTTAGGATATGATCTTTCTCAATCCAGGTCCTTCCTAACGCAAGTGCAAAAGGAGCGTTGTTCTCAACAAACTTAATGACCTCAAATTATTCTTCGGTCAATGCTCTATGGGTTATCATAGGTACATGAGTAAGTCTTCCACATAGGGTTATCATCTTTCCTTTAAACAATCCTATCCCTCATAATGAAGGAATCATAACAGGCTTTCCCAAAATTTCCCAAGTACTTTTTGTCGTGATGTTCACCTATGTTTCCTCATCCAGAATACAATCTATGTCGAAGTCTCCTTATCTTGTTTCTATGCACTCCTTCTCTTTTAAGATCTCTGGTAAACTGATGTCTCTGTGATCATTCAGTGTTTCTTTCATCTGCAATAATATAACCTATGATTCTTTTTGGTGTTCTAGCATATTCTTATTCTCTTGACCTTCTTCATAGTTTTCTTGTCTCATGTTCATCTTTTCAACTATAGCAATCATTCTAGAGAAATCCAAAACCTCATGTCCAGTAGCTTTACAACAAAGACAAATGAGACTTCTACCAGAGAATTCCTTAGCAAGATGTCCTGGTCTTCTGCAACTATAACATAATGTCAATCCTCTCTTTCTCTTAAACGATCCCCAACTTTTCTTATATTGTGCACTAGGATCACAGTGATGGACCTGCAAAAAATTCTTTTTAGGATCCTGCATCCACTTATTAGTCTAGAAATTCTTTCTATGCAAAGGGATAACATATCTTTCACTATCTCTATCAAATCTATTCATATCAAATCTTCTTTCTTCTAGTTGTTCCCTAGTTTTCAGACTAGGACAAAATCTATCAAACATACCTAAATACATACTTTCGAAACAAAAATTTCCACTTATCTTACCTTTATCAGAGCACAAAGCTTTAAAATCTTATCTCTTTTCTTCAGATCCGATTCCCTTCTTAGCACAAAGCTTCATAAGCCAAGTAGAATACTGTGCACTACAACAACAGATCTACGCACAAAGCTTTCTCTTTTCTTCAGTTCCCAACAATCATAGTTTCAGGTCCCGACAAAAGAACCATTTGTTGGCACAGGGGCAGACCCAGGTTTCAATGCTTCAACAATGCACCAACAAAACCCTAACTACTGGCCCTTTCGGCAACACTTGCGAAGAAAATGAAGTCTCACCCAAGGTAGAAGAAGGGGGGGTTGCAGGACTCAAGTATATACAACCTAGTTGGGACAAAGATCTGCGATCAAAATACTTAACAAAGCACTTAACATTTAACATTCATTAGTCTTTAACCCTCATTCACATCGCAGGTTAAAACCCTAATTACAAAACATCACAATATTACTCAAGATCTAAGCACGTCTAACCATTCATCACATAGAATCAAAGAAGATCTAGCATTCATTCACATCATAAGCACTAAGCATTCATAGATCTATCTATCATAATAGTGCACTAAGAAAATACATGAATGATATGAACAATCATAGCACAAAGCACATCTACACAAGATATAAATGGTTCACCCCAGTGTGGGGCTACATCCACCAAATATTATTGTTCTTTATTAGCTTCTTCCAATCTCCTTACATGCACCAAGCCACAAATCCAACTTCTCAAGGACAAGAGATCTGTGTGCACCTCGCTAGATCCTCCTTCCCGAATTAGGTCAAATCACCAAGCCTTCTTACAATCACTTGCAATTAACTCTGCAAGTCTCAACATACAATATGCACGAAGCACTTACATCTATTCACACTTAACAACCTTCACATGCTATTGCACAAAGCCCAACATAACTAGTACTACTTATTACATCGCTTAGCTTCCTATTTATACATTACAAAAGAGGCCTAAGCATGGATAAACCCATGGGATGACATCCCATACCCATTACATAAAACCTAAAACCCAAAATGTCCGCAAAAAGGGTGAGATCCCACGATCTTCGCTTCGCCTGCGCGCTTCGTCTTCGACCAGCCTGTCGAAGTCCCAAAAATGGTCAAACATGATCAGCATTTCCTCAAAACCTGGTCAAGGGCCAATAGGGTGTAACGATGCTTAAAGCATAGGAAAAGTCAAATTTCACGAATGTTCTAGAAGAGAATCTTCTAGAAGATGAGGTGGCCTCCGATTGGTTTGGATCTTACTCGCTTCTCTGATTTAGTGGGATCATCCTAATCTTCTCATCCATCTCTCTTTCACAGTATATAAAGAGGGATCTCTCATGGAAAAGGCTAAGGTTTAATAGGCTAATATTTTCATGGAGAGTTCTACTTTAGATTATGCTTGAGAGCTTAGCTTTAGTTCTTCAAGCCATATTGTGGATCTTCTTCATTCAAGTCATTTGAGAAAAGGTATGTGTGTTGAAGAAAAAATCCATTGAAAGGGTGTAATACCCCAAGGACGTGCCCCAATTGTATTATGAATTGTAATTTTGTTTTATAGGCTGGTGAGCCAAGTTTATATAAGCTAGTGGGATTATGTGTTATTTAGGCCAAGGAGCCTAAGTGTTGAGGGCCAGGAGCTTGATTTTTGTACATGTAATTATGCATAGTATTAATACAAAAACATCCCTGTGTGTGGACCGACCACGATGAATGAGTGATGGGGGACTAAGCTTCCACAAAGCCTGGGTAAGGGAGAGGGGGATGAAAGGTTGGAATAGGGGCTAAGCTTGAGGGCTTAAGTCCTTGGGAATAATAATTAAATATTATTCCAAAGCTGTGAAAATGTATATGTTTTATCCTAAGTTCCTGGAAGGGGAACGTGTGCAAGATGGGAAACATGCAGCCCCAGGGAGACAGGTGTCGACCTGGGCACATGAAGTTAAAACCAGAGAAGTAAGCTGTGTTGGGGGTTCATCCTCCAGTCTTCCATGGGATGTCTAAACCGTGTGGCTCGACGTTTGAGGGATGCATACCTCACAGAGTTTTGAAACCTGAAACCGTGAAACCCAGTGGTAAACCCGTGGACTGAGCTGAGTCTCCTGTGTGTCCTGTGAACCCTGAGCCTACTATAATCGTCCATGCCGAGTGTGTTTTAACTACGAACTGTTGTGGTCATGCAGTCCCTTGAATAAGTGTAATTGGTTACTGTCATCCGTCCTCTGCTGAGTCTTACTGTTGTTCTTCTTGTGCTGGAATGGAACTAAAGAAACAGGTTGTCTGGCCTATGTATACAACACTCTCTCTAGGTGAGAGAGGTGGTTGAGGTTGAAGAAGTAGGTTGTCAAACCTGTGGGCGACTCTCTCCAGGTGAGAGAGTGTGCAGAAGAAGTGAGTACTCCTGGAAGGGGTCCTGTAGTTGCCACAAATCTCGGAGACTTCCGGTCTGGTCTATTGATGAAGCCCAAGGAAAGGGAGGTTTAGTAGCCGAAGTACTGTCTGGGCAATAGTGAAGGTGTATACTCCTAGGGTGGGACAGGCATGTGGGGAATGAGAGTCTGTCAGCAGTGGGCATAAGTGGCTCTTGGGAGAGAATCCTTCTTCTGTGACTGTGTGTCTTCCTGTTGATCCTACCTAGCCTAGGATTCCCTTACTCAATAGATCTTAGTCCCAACTCGGGGGTGACCTACTACTGAGAGTGATGATAAATGTGGTCTAAGGCTGGGAGGTTCATGGAAGGTTTGCACACAATTGGTGAAATTACTACAATTTCAAAGATAAGAATCAGTTTGTGCTTAATATTATGTTTTGCATACCTGTGATGCTTATAGGATTATCATGTGTTCTGTTGCGCATATGAATTGCTGTTAATTACCTTAATTCTGTATGTTAGCAGTAATTAGGTGCTACTTTTTGTTAAGTCATTTATATTAATTTAAATGCATATTATATAAGTGTTATTCCACAGTAAAATTACTTCAGAGCTTAAAAGGATAAGTAGAAGTTGTGTTGGTAGCGTCGCCCAGTCCTTGAAGGGTCGGGGATGTTATAGTTTGGTATCAAAGCCATAGGTTTCAACGCTAAACCTGAATTGGCTGGATAAGTGGTCATTGGACCAGAAGTTCAGGTGGGAATCGTGTTTGGAAGAACTGATTTTTCGACCCTAGAATGTTCTTGAGTGGCAAGGAGATGCTTGGCCGTGTTACAAATCCCAGGAAGTGTAGTGGTATTATAAAACCACAGTCGGTGTGGTATTTGACCATAGAGAGAGAGAGAAAGAGAGCTCAACTTATGAAGTGATTGGAGCCGTTGGATCTGATCTAGAGGAAAGGAGATCCCTTACGACCATTAGATCCAAAGAAGGTGCCGGAAGGAAATTTGAGAGTATTTTAGGGAGTTCGGCTGTCGGGAAAAGTGGGGAGCACTGAGACACAGAACCCGAAACCCGAAACCCCGAAAACCTGAGAAGATCTACACCGTAGATCTGGGAGGAGGGATCGACCGTTAGATCTTGTGGAGTCACGCTTGAGTTAGTAATGAGAACCCTTTGGATTTCGCGAAGTTGGGAGATGGGAAGTGAGGAGAGGTGAACACCTCCGAAACCCAAAACCCCTAAAACCCAAGAAGATCTACGCCGTAGATCGGGGAGGAGGGCTTGACCATTAGATCTTGTGGAGTTGCGCTCGAGTTAGTCACGAGAACCCTTCGAATTTCATGAAGTCGGGAGATGGGAAGTGATGAGAGGTGAACACCTCCGAAACCTGAAACCCCGAAAACCCGAGAAGATATACACCATAGATCTAGGAAGGGAGCTTGATCGTTGGATCAAGCAGGTGAGTAGACCGTAATTTCAGAATTTTGGCAAACGGAAGTATGAGATGTGTTGATGCACGAACTCCCGGACCAAAACTACGAAATGAAAAGGGAACATGGTGATACCCTATGATGTCGCCGAAGGTTACATGGACCTTCCCAAACCTTCCACGTGCCACCATTTTAGTTGGTGACAACTGTACTAGGTGGGACCTGAGGGTAAAGTAAATCAGAATTTCGGATGTCGGAAGATTGGGAGGAAACAAGTGGGAACTCTCGAGGTCCAAAGTCCCGAAATCCCGAAGTCCTAGAGTCCTGAAAAATTCAAAGATGGGAAGACCACGATGGATTTCAACCATTGGATGATGAGTAAACATGGACCATTGATCCACCTGACTTTGTGAGTTCGGTAATCGAAACTCCAACGGATAGTTTTGTGTGCCTTGCAACTTTTTGAAGGCCTAAAAGCTGGGTAACACCTTGAGACCTAGCGCTAGGTCATGCCTTTGTCATGTGGGTTGGGAGCTAAAAAAAAACAAAAAAAACGGCTATGGCCTGAGTTTCCTATGGAGCCAAGCAGAGCTCAAAAAATTCATGGAAAACTGAACGTTTCTTGAATCAATTGTCTATGAGTTGTGTGGAATTTGTTAAGGAATGACGACCTGACAAATCCCTGTTGTCTGCACGTGTGTTTGCAGAAGTTTAGCAAGTGCCATAACTGATTAGAATTTCCACTGAGTGCAAAGAAATGGGAGAAGCATGGATTGCTTCCAGTTCCGAAAATGAAGTGAAAGGAATGGATGTTCATTTGGGAGTTGGAGGATCAAACTCCAATGGCCATGGAGAAGAGATAGATAAGGAAGGAAATATGATGAATATCATTGAAGGATTGCAAAAAGAAGCCCAAACGCAATGGGAAGATAACATTAAGCCAGAAAGCATAGGAGGTCTGGAGTGGATGAAATGAAAGGCGAAATGAATAACATTAAGCCTCCCACGTTTGAGGGAGCACACCAGAAGGAGGAAGATGCAGAAACATGGTTTCTTGGCATGAGGAAATATTTCCAACTACAGAATTATTCCTCTCATGCAGAAGGAAGAATTGTGATGTATCAATTGAAAGGAAAAGCATCCATGTGGTGGGATCAACTTGTGCAGGTGCAACACATTAGGGAGAAGGATATCACTTGGAAGGAATTCAAGGGGTATTTCGAGAATAAATATTTGACTAAAAGATATTATGACAGAAAGATGAAGGAGTTCTTTGAACTCAAATTGGGCAGCCTGACCATTGATGAATACGAGTGAAGATTTCTGGAATTGTTGAAGTATGTTCCATTCGTCAAGGAAGAGTCTATCAAGATTCAGAGATATATAAGTGGATTGCCATCTTGTATCGGTGACAAGATCCTATATGACGACCCTAAGACTATGGAAGAAATGATAAGGAGGGAGAAATGATTGTATGAGTAGCAAAGAGAAAAGCTAACTTTTTAGAAGGCTTGGGATGATTAGAAGAAGTTCAAGAAAGAGCAGAGGCAGAAGGGAAACAAGCCTCCCTTTTTCAGAAACAGTCCTAAGGGACAACCATCTTTTAGAGAGCCCAGAAAGGCGGAAGTGGGTGGAAAATTACCAAGGCAGACACCTATGGAGTGTTGGGGTTGTAAGGGAAACCATAGGTACAAAGATTTTCCCCACAGAAATGATAAAGCGAGATCAGTCCACAATGTTTAGCAAGCTAAAACAATGGAGGACATGGGCAATAGGATGCCAAGGATCTATGCATCCCTAGACAACAAGAAAGCTAAGTATCAGTCACACATGATTGAAGTGGAAGGTATGATCAACAACCATACCTTTATTGTTTTAATTGATTAAGGTGCTAGCCATAGTTATATAGATCCTAGAGTGGTGGAAAATCTTCATTTGTCGAGAAGAAAACACGAAAAGTCTTGGTTAGTGAAACTAGCCACCGGAACCAAGAGAAGAGTTACATAATTGGTTAAGTCCTATTCACTGGACATGAATGGACTGAACACGAAGGCTGAAATGAGCATTCTGCCTTTAGGTTCTTATGACTATTTAATTAGGATGGATTGGTTAGACCAGCACCATGCCATCTTGGATTGTCATATTAAGGCATTCACTTGCCTGGATGAAGAAGGAAATTGGAAAACAATCCAAGGAATTCCTAGAGTTGTTGATGTCAGAGAAATCTCAGCAATGCAGTTGAAAAAGTGCTACAGGAAAGGCTGTCAATTATTCACAGCCCATGTGGAGGAAGCATCTAAGGATGAGGTCTCAAAGATTGAATATCATGTGGTACTAAAAGAGTTTGAAGATGTATTTTAGGAGGTACTAAAAGAGTTTGAAGATGTATTTCAGAAGGTACCCAGACTACCTCCGAAGAGAGATATTGATTTCTCTGTAAACTTGATGCCTAGAGCAGCCCCAGTATTGAAAGCTCCTTACAAAATGAGTACGTCAGAGTTGAAAGAGTTGCAATTGTAGCTTGAAGAGCTTCTGAAGAAGGGGTACATATGCCCAAGCGTGTCACCTTGGGGTGCACCGGTCCTATTCGTGAAGAAGAAAGACGGGACGTTGGGATTGTGTATCGATTTCAGTTAACTAAACAAAGTAACTGTTAAGAACAAATATCCTCTGTTGAGGATTAATGATCTCTTTGATCAGTTGAAGGATGCAAAGTTATTTTTGAAGATAGACCTCAGGTCAGGATATCACTAGGTGAGAATAAAGGATGAAGACATAAGAAAGACCACCTTTAGAACAAGGTATGGTCATTACGAGTTCACAGTGGTGCCCTTTGGGTTGTCAAATGCACCTGCTATTTTTATGTGTCTCATGAATGGTGTATTCAAGAGCTATCTAGACAAGTTTGCCATAGTCTTCCTGGATGACATTTTGGTATATTCCAAGTTAGAGGAAGAGCATGAACAACATCTGAGGATGGTGTTACAAGTGCTAAGAGAGCACCAACTGTATGCCAATCTAAGTAAATGCTCATTTTATCAAGAGAAGATCCATTACTTGGGGCATATTATTTCGAAAGATGGGATAGCAGTAGATCCTGAAAAGATTGAGGCCATCAGAGAATGGTCAGTGCCAAATAATGTGATGGAAGTCAGATCCCTTATGGGTCTAGCTAGTTATTACAAAAGATTTATTGCAGGATTCTCAAGGATAGCTCACCCTATCACTTCCTTGCAAAGGTAGGAGAAGAAGTTTCAATGGAGAGAGGATTGTGAGAAATTTTTTCAGCAATTGAAGCAACTGTTAACCAGTGCTCCAATATTGAGGATCATAGATCCGAACAAAGATTTTGTGGTATGCACTGATGCATGAAAATATGGACTGGAAGGAGTCCTCAGTCAGAATGGATTCGTAATTTTTTATGAATCCAGAAAGTTGAAAGAGCATGAAAGGAAATACGTCACTGATGATTTGGAGTTGGAAACAATCATTCACGCTCTGAGGAAATGGAGACATTACCTCATGGGAAAGTGATTCGAATTGAGAACAGACCATAATGGTCTGAAGTACTTGTTTGACCATCCAACCTTGAATGCTAGGTAGAGAAGATGGTTGGATTTTCTCTGTGAGTGCGATTTTGATATAAAGAATATCAAAGGGAAGGAGAATAAAGTAGCTGATGCACTTAGCAGGAAAGTACACGAATTACATGCTACAACCATTAGCATGTATCATACCAATTTAAAGATCAAAGTTTTGGTAGTTGCAAATGCAGATTTGCAGTACATGGAGCTGGTAGCAAAGCTATAGCAAGGGGAGTTGCCACATAAAGTTGAAAATTATAAATTAGGGACTGATGGAATACTTTTGTACAAGAAAAAATTTTATGTACCTAATGTCCAGGACGTGAAACTTATGATTTTGCATAAAATGCATAATGTGCCTTATGATTTTGCATGAAATGCATAATGTGCCTTATGCGTGGCACCCTGGATATCAGAAAACTGTGGCAACAGTCAAGAACCATTATTTCTAGCCAGGTATGAAGAAAGAGACTACAGAATACATCGCCAGATGTATGGAATGCCAAAAGGTTAAAGCGACACATAGGCACCCAACAGGGTTGCTGCAACCTTTACCCATTCCCGAGTGGAAGTGGGAAGTAGTGACTATGGATTTCATCACCGGATTGCCCAGAACAGGCAAGCAACATGATTCCATCTTGGTGGTGGTGGAAAAGCTTACAAAATCTGCCCATTTCATTCCGTTAAAGACCACTCACAAGGAAACAGATGTTACCAACATCTTTATGAAGGAAGTGGCACGATTGCATGGAATCCCCAAGACAATTGTGTTTGACAGAGACCCAAAATTCACCTCAAATTTATGGAAAGGGTTATTCAAGGGATTCATATCAAATCTAAATTTCAGTACAACCTATCATCCTAAGTTGGATGGGCAGACAGAGCAGGTGAATCGAGTGATAGAAGACATACTGAGAATATATGTGATGGCTAAACCATCGAAATGGGAAGACTACCTACATTTGGTAGAATTCGCCTACAACAATGGGTATCAAGCATCATTGAAAATGAGCCCACTTGAAGCACTTTATAGCAGAAAGTGAAACACTCTGGTAAGCTGGGATAACCTAGCTGATAGAGTGATAGTTGGGCCAGAATTGCTTAAGGAAATGGAAGATCAAATGCTGAAAATTAAGCAGAATTTGAAAGATGTCCTCTAGTCTTCCGTGGGTTGTCTGAACCGTGTGGCTCGACGTCTGAGGGTTGCATACCTCACACAGTTCTGAAACCCGAAACTGTGAAACCCAGTGGTAAACCTGTGGACTGAGCCGAGTCTCCTGTGTGTCCTATGAATCCCGAGCCTACCGTAATTGTCCATGCCAGGTGTGTTTTAATTATGGACTGTTGTCGTCACATAGTCCCTTGGCTAAGTGTAATTGGTTACTTTCCTCTTTCCTCTGCTGGTTCTTACGATTTTTTTCCTTGGGCTGGAACAGAACTAAAGAAACAGGTTGGCTTGCCTGTGTATACAACACTCTCTCCATGTGAGAGGGGTGGTTGAGGTTGAAGAAGCAGGTTGTCAAACCTGTGGGCGACTCTCTCCAGGTGAGAGAGTGTGCAGAAGAAGTGAGTACTCCTGGAAGGGGTCCTCTAGCTTCCATATAGATCGGATACTTCTGGTTTGGTCTGTTGTTGAAGCCCAAGGCAAGGGGGGTTTAGCAGCCGAAGGACTATCTGAGTGACAATGAAGGTGTTTACTCCTGGGGTGGGACAGACATGTGGGGAATGAGAGTCTATGAGCAGTGGGCATAAGTGGCTCATGGGAGAGAATCCTTCTTCTGTGACTATGTGTATTCTTGTTGTCCCTGCCTAGCATAGGATTCCCTTACCCGATGGAGCTTAGTCCCAGCTTGGGGGTGACCTACTACTGAGAGTGATGAGCAGCGCGGTCTAAGGTTGGGAGGTTCGTGTAAGGTTTGCACGCAGTTGGTAAAATTACTATAGTTTCAAAGGTAAGTATCAATTTGTGCTTAATATTATGTTTTGAATACCTATGATGCTTATAGGATTATCATGTATTCTGTTGCGCATATGAGTTTCTGTTAGTTACCTTAATTATGTATGTTAGCAGTAATTAGGTGCTACTCTGTGTTAAGTCGTTTATATTAATTTAAATGCATATTATATAAGTGTTATTCCATAGTAACATTACTTCAGAGCTTAAAAGGATAAGTAGAAGTTGTGTTGGTAGCGTCACCCGGTCCTTGGAGGGTCGGGGATGTTACAAAGGGGACCTTACAACATCAAGGCATGGGTTGTATTCTCCACTTTCCATTCATTTAATACGGTAATACATTCCTTCCCTATATAAGCATTTCGTCTTCTATTGTATAATTCCTTGATTATATACATAGATTTCATTAGAATACATATATCCTCATTTTCTCTCTTTGTTGGTTTATGATTCTTAGACATGATTATTATTTTGCAAACTCAAGGAAGGAGCTACAAGGACGATACTAGTGAGGATCAAGCGTCGTTTAAAAGGTATGCCACTTGTACCTCACTAAACTAGTTCATATGATAATGAAGTTTAAGGAGAAGTGTGTATTCTGTTCTGTTTTGTTCTAGTTTCTTGTGGAAGGGAGATCTGTTTGTGTCCGCACTTACCGATTAGTCCGATAACAATAAGACAGGTTGCTTCTGGACACAGAGATAGGAAAAATAATGATTTCAACATCAAAAACATCCGCGTCTCGGTCAATTAGGGCTTCTTCATTTGCCAAAGGATCTTGTTCTATTATTGAGGTTATGATGGGATCCATGGTTGTGATGAACAATACCTAGAAATGAGTGGAACTAGCATGCCGAGTTAGTGTACTGTTGAGCTGCAGGTGAAATTCAGGGGTCGTGCTAAGGTTCTAACGGTCCATCGTTCAAAATAATAATCAAAATAAAATAAATGACTAAATGTCCTTTTATAATTTTCCACTTTTTGGGGGTGTGAGAAAGTGGTTTGAGGCAACTCACTTTTCATCCCGAAATTCACTTGGCAATGCCACATATCTTTGAGAGAAAACCACAGTTTAAATTTTCGGACCGTCCTTCAAAATTAAACTCCGTGCAGCTTCGCCCCCCAAAATCATTCTCGGGCGTTGATATTGAGAACTCATGATCCACGATGTTTCAGGCCCGATCAATTTAGCGCTCCTGCCAGATTTAGCCCCTTTCCTAGTTTATCAGGCTTCCAAACCGGTTTACCATTCCGCTAGATTTTGAAATCTTGATTTCACACAATAAAAATTTAATGGTGACTAACACCACATATATCTGTGTCTCTATTGTATTGTGTGTATTCTGTGTTTTATTTCCATATTTGTTTTATTTTATTGCTCTGCAATCTTGTTTTTCTAACACCATACTGGATGCCTACTTGGGCAGATGAGGTCTTGAGCCTTGGGGCTTTGGTTGGACCTATACGCTTTAATCCCGGTTCTGAAACTCAGGAGGAAAATATAGAGAGTGATCGCGCTTCCATGGTGTTTTGATGTGGGATTTTGCTGCTTGTCATGGTCACTTGGGTGGCCTTTATACTAGTTACAATAGAGGGTGTTGTGGAAGATAAGAGGATAAAATAAAAAAAACCTATAAGTAACATAATTAATGTTAACTTCGAGACAAAGTTCCTTGAATGGGGGGAGTATGCAATGCTCAATATTATTAAATAAGTAAAAACAACAACAACAACAACAACAACAACAACAACAACAACAACAATAAACTAAATTGTATAAAAAAAGGAAAAATAAATAATAAATAAAGTAAAAAATTAAAATAATTAAATAAAAGAAATTACTTTATCAATAAAACAAAAGAAAAAAAATAAGTAAAGATAAATTTGTGGAAAACTAAATTAAAAAAAAGTTGAGATTAAAAAAGGGAACTGCATGTTGACAAGTGGATCCTATCCATGGAACTTCTTGCATGGATGGGTAAGAAGAATTACATATACTAAAGGTGGGGAAGAAAGTGGAGGATCTTTTGTTGGTGAAATTGATAGAAAGGCTTGGAAGTTGGCATAGATAGTTGATTGAGGGCTGGGGGTGTAAATTCTAACCTTGTACAATATCTACTGCAAACTGATATTCAGAAAAGAACAGAAAAGATACAATGGCAAATACAAACATTACACAAAGATTTTTCACCTGGAAACCCAAACCGGGAAAAACCAGCAAATATTATATTCATACATTGTGTTACATTGTTTACAATACAATATACATATAGGAGCCAGCGGCATCCAAAACCCTAACCCAATGACCTGGATTATTCCAAAACCCTAATTACTTAACTGGAAATAGAAAACCATTGGCAAAAAACCATGTGCCGAAAAACCACCTAATATCATGTGGTCCCGGAAATATGTTGTCCCAGAAATATGTCCTAAGTGGTGAATTAAATGCGGATAATCCAATTGAAGTGAATTGACATGATAAACACTGAAATTGTTTCATAATTTTCTTTATGAAATTTTTTCTTATAGACACTGTGTTTACACACTTAAAGTAGTGTTGCTTACTATGGACATTATGAATGGTTTTTTCATTTCCTCTATTGATGGGTACAATATTAAGCAATATAAAAGTAATAATGGTTTTTCTTATTATCTTTATGATAATATATTAATTCTTTGGTAAATTTATGGTTTTGATTTTATGGGTTGTATGGGTTAGTCGTTATCTAGTGGTTAGGGGTGTTTTTGGAGGGTCTAATTGACTCTATCAACTAGACCCACCAGTTGATCAAGTATAATTCGACTGGGAATGTCATTTCGAATTGTAATTCGATCAACCAACCAGGGTAGTTAAACAATTGTAACTTCCTGATAACCAACTCATAAGTATACATATGGGATCATGAATGTAAGAAAGTGGTGGCATTTTTGTTGTCTTGATATAATAAAAGGATATTGATTGTTGGTGTTTCCAATCATTTATCTTCCTTCTCTCTTCTATGTTTGTATCTGTATAATGCTTGTATAATACATGTGAAGTGCTACTGGTAACTTATCTGCACAATCCCCTAGATTACGACAATGGTTCCATTGCTGGTAGTACTTGATTCGGGATAATTTGAAAATATTATGTACAAATAGATGTTGAGCTTGGAATAGATATGATAGTGGTGGGAGATAAAGGGAAATAATTATCTGAAGAATTATGCATGAAGAAATCGATTGACACTTGCAGAAACAAGAGCCCAATTCTTCACAGAAACCCATTTTTTTTTGAAGCGATCCCCAGAGAGATCAAAAGATACATTGACTGACCTGTTAATGAATAAACTTACTATTGATTGGTAGTTGATGTCCAAAATTATTGATGGGGATCAGAAAAATTTACACAAGTGGTCTGAAAAATTATTGATGATTACTGTGAAGAACAAGCGATTGAGGGGAGAATTTCAGTTGACATAATGAACAAAAGGTTTTACGATGACTTCCATGACATTTTTTGACAATACATGCTCTGTTACATAAATTTATTCCATATAAAGGAGTTCATCACATAATTGAATACCACCCTCTTCTTGGTACTCTAGTAAACACCAACTAGAGACAACAACAAGTTGACTAGGAAAAGTTTTTGGACATTGATTGTAAAGACACAAGAGAAGCCTAAGATTTCTTTTTGAAAGAATGAATATGCTAAATGTGTGCATCCTCATCGACTGAGCATAAGTTGAGGTTGCTGATACAAGGTTAGTTTCTCATGAGATGCCTCAATTCAATTAAGTCTAGTCGACCTGCACTGAAGAGCAATGATGCCAGAAGGGAGGAGGAAGTCGACCAATACACAATGTGAATATACATTGGAAGAATAATCGAAAAAGAGAAATTCATTTCGAATACAGTATCATAAACTATCGGCCAACATTCATGAGTTAGAAAGGGACAAGATATAGAGGAGAAGAGAGGAGATGTGTGATGTTAGAGATCTCTGGAAGTCAAATATAAAAGAACGTCATGAACGACATATCAGTAGAGTGTCTCACTGCTCTGAGATTGGTGTTGACCAACCATATGGAGGAGGAGTAATCCCGACGATTCCCGTGAGGAGTGAAATTTTGCAGTTGGTTAAGGAAATCGTTGGCACCCTTCAACTAGCATACTCTATTGAAAGAACATACATGGATGACTCAGGACCCACATTGCATTGATATCTGATCCCTAAAGAAGCAAGTCCCCACATATGAGAATTCCTCCATCATAGGTTACACACTAACCCCGAGATCTCTTTGGTGTGGTATCGAGTGGATGATCAAGGTAATTTGAGAGATGGAGTATTGTTCTAGATTCCCCAGATAGATCAAAGTTGGGCATGGAATCAAGATGATGTAAATATAATCCTTTATATCAAGGATCTCATGGATGCACCTCCCCGATCGAATTTGTTAACTGAAGAAGAATATACACAATCAATTGACAATTGTGATAATTGGCATGTCCTCAAGAGAGACAATTCATCGAATATATAGACAAAAAGGGTTCCAGACAAATGATATAACGCCATAGAAAGAAGCGATCGAGGTAGAAATATCAACCATAATTATATTGATTGAAAGTAATTCATCAACTCTCCAAGTCAAATTGAACACAACATAGTCGACTTTCCTAGTTAAAACGCAACGAACAACCTAGTTGACACCTCTAGTAAGTCAAAAAATGCAAACACCTCCAAGTTTTCCAAAGTTGAAACCTCCAATTTTGGTTAAAATGGGTCACAATCATGTCCCCCTTTATGAAGGTGATGAGGATCCTAAAAGACACCATTTCATCTATAAATATTTTGGGAAGTACTAGATATTATAGACAAAGGCAAGTAGATGGCCCAATTTGGAGGATCCCTAAGAAAAAGATCCTTAACATGGTACATGAATTTTACTGAAAATAAACAAAGAACAAAAGATGAAATCAATGTAAACTTTCTATAATTCTTTAAAGCATAAGATGTTAAGCATCTCACTGTGCAAATACTTAAAGAAATAAAGCAAAGGCTATGAGATATTGTTTGAGAATATAATAAGAGGTTCAAATATTTTCTAAGACAAATGCCATACATGATTAATGAACAATTTCTTGTTTAATGGTACGTATCAAGATTACTACAAAAAATCCATGGTCCACTTGTTAGGATATTTAGACACTTAGGAGTTAGTTAATATCAACTTGGTCTAATGTGCCATTAGGTAAAAATGTGTTTCTGAGTATGTTTATTTAGTATGCATTAGTATGCATTTGTAGTTAGGTTATCCGACAATCATGATATGTTCCTGACATAGAGTGATCCGACGATTCATATTCTACTCGATCTTAATGGCTACATTGATCCATGACTTAACACCCAATTGGTCCATGATCTCTATTTAAAGAGCATGGAGGGTCATTTGTTGATGATTGATTGTGAGAAAATCTCTTGTAAATATCTCTGTAAATATATTTTTCTTTTGCATTAATAAATTACTCCAAGTGGCCTTGTTGGCTGGGGCCGTGGATGTTTCCCCGTACGGGTTTTACCACGTCAAAAACTTGGTGTGTTTATATTTGATCTAGTTGTATGAGTGGTTACCGAAGGTGTTCATCCTATGTTTGAATACTTGTGTTTTCGAACATAGTATCAGAGCGCATGTGGAGAAACGCTCCAATTGTAGATCGATATCGTGAAGTCGTGTTGCCTCATCTCTGGTTTTTTCCATTTTCATGCATTTATGGGCTTAGAGGACTGTTCCATTAAATCTGAAGCACTCATTTAAGTCAAGAATTCTTTTCGTTTCACTCAAAAAGGTTTTATTTTTCCCAATATATGACCATTTTAGTCAAATCTGGAGGTATAAAGCCCAAATACGCCCTTTTAAATTTTTGCAGAGATAATATTTCAGTTTTCTATTTTTTATTTTTGGGTTGCTACCATTTTTTATATGCGTATACTCTTTTCCTTGCGCCCTGTGCAATCATGACAAATCAGAAACATATTAGAAAGGGTTTTCATGTCTGCGTATGTTTTTTGTCCTGCGCTCTGTGTGATCTCGGTAAATCATGAATAGAGGGAAAACTTGCATTTTCCCAGTAAGATAACCAATATTAACCCTTTTTCTGTTGAGAAGCAATTTTTTTGTTGTTGTGTGAAAACAATTTTTTATGAGCACGCTCTCCAAGGCCATCTTCAAAAACAACAACAATCCTCCTTCTAAACAATACAATATGTTTTTCACTAGTCCACTTGGTTAAAAGTTGCTTTATTATGTAAGAGGTATTGAGTTCAAGTCTCTTTTTTGTTAATTTTTTTGAAAATTTTCATGCATCCATGTAAAGTGTATTTCAGTTAAATTATAAAAGTGAATCACTATAAGTAGCTTTAATATTTTATTTTAAAGTTATTTATTTTTCATGCAACATTCTTTTGTAAAGTAACTTCATTGTGAAAGTGATCCTCACTTAGCCTGGTGGGTTAGCTCAAGTGAATGAGTGCCATTGTTTGATCAAATGAGGTTCCAGGGTTGAATCCCTAGCCAGGAGCTTGTTTAGGGCCTCACTTGATGTCCCCACTGGGTTAGGCCCGTAATCAGGCCGAACAATTTACCATGTTTACCATCCACGAAATGTTGGGAAGTACTAGGGGGTTTCCCGTGCTATATTCTCAGGAAATAAAAAGTGATCCCTACTTATTCTATAAAAGTGGGTCACATCATAAGCTACTTATTTGTAAAAGTGAGTTTATTAGGAGGGGTATCACCATGTGGACCAACTTCTACCTGCCACATGGCTCTTTGGTTATCATTTATGTCATTTTTCAAAATGGAATAACTTTCACATTCGAAGTCCGTTTTCAGTGTTGTTTTTTTAAACAACCCATGTTTTTGAGATCCTTCCATCCAGACCATTAGTTTCATATTTTTATGCATATTTAATATGGCTTCTCCCATTGATATTTTGTTTACTAGTACCAACTACCTCCAATGGAAATCCCATATGGAGGATTTATTAAGAAGTAAAGGACTGTACCAGATTATCTTGGGAAAAGAAAAAGAACCCACCAATGATGAAAAGTATGCCAAATGGACTAATATGAATGATGAATCCTGTGGACTAATCAAAATGTCCATTTCTCCTGATTTAAGGTTTCACCTTCAAAAAATTGAGAGCCTAGATAAAACTTGGAAAAATATTAAAGCTGTGTTTGGTAAACACAATATTATTCTAGCTCACTAGTTGGAAAACCAGTTAATGAATTTAATTCCAAATGATTTTTCTTTCATTAAGAACTACTTATCTAAGTTCAAAACACTTATACTTTTATGTATAGAATGCAAACTAGATTTGATGGAAGATCGATGCATATATGCTATTCTTTCTAAGATTTTTAGTGAATATTATATTTTTGTATCTATCTTTTATGCCATTAGAGAATCTCTAGGGAGTGATTATAAAGAACTCTCTCTTGAGTCCTTTTGTGATTCTCTAATTCAAGAGCAAGATAAGTTTGTGCAACTTGGATTGGTCAACACTATAGGTACATCCAACAAATCCTTAGTGGCCCAACAGAAAGATAGACCCAAGAATCCCTGATCCAAAAAGGATCCAGAGAAGACTAAGGACAACTCAAAACTTGCAGAAGCAACTCAGAAAGCTTAGAATGGCCTCAACAGACAAAGAAAGGGAAAAAATTCAAAGTCCTCAAAATTCAGTGAAAGTGACATCATCGCGAAGAGCGCATCACAAGATTTCCAATGGTGCAAATGACTCGTCAAACAGAGTTACAGATCTAAAGATATTCACAGTCAAATTTTGGTCAACCTAGCTTAGTTAGCAAGGGATGAGTCAACATTCGTACTGGTGACGTCAACATCAGTACAAATGATGTCAACATCTTTATAACATACGTGGCACACGCAGGTGGTGACATGTGTCATGATGATGTTAGCATGGTGACATGGAAACACCAGAGGCTGCCACATGTCATTCGTTTTTGGCTTTTTCGGGTTGATCCATGGACCAATGAAAAAACACCACGTGGCAGTTTGTACAACCATGTGGTAGACCGTATGATGACATGGAAGGTTGACGTGGAAGATGAGGTGGAAGACCATACATTGACGTGGCAGGTGATTGTACAGTTGGTTGGCGTGGCCCAATGGTTGGATGCCACGTGGCCCAGTCATGGGCTGCCACATGGTAGTGGGAAAATGCCCAATGAGGGCATGAGAACCAATTTCCAAAAAGAAAAAAATTGGTGGGTCCGCCAAATCCGATGGGACCCTGGCAAATCTGGTGCCCAACGGTCATATATTAACTACTGCTAAAGTTGGCAGAATAACCATTTAAATATATGCATATAAGTTAAAATGAACCCCCAAAAGGAGAGGCCTGCAAGCTCGACCCCAAGACCTCCCCCATTATACGCCTTAACTATAGCTCTGCCCACTACTATGCCAAACAACCCTATTATTAACTCCGCCCGCCAATATTATTTAAAAATTGAAAATCCGCCCAGTGCAGGAGGGAGACGTGTGATGATACGACCGGGCATGGTTTAAGAGGAAGTTTTTGGAATTAATTGCATGTTGCAGGGCACGAAAACAGAGACAAAATTTCTCTTGGGCCTGGGAGTGCCAGAGTTGGATTGAGGCATGGAGACGGTCATTTTTGGGTAATTCGACACCACAAATTCAATGGTTTTGTCTGTTTTCTGATTTGAGCAAAGCTTTTGCAACTTAATTCCAGAATGAGGTATACGTATGTATTTTTCCAAATTATTTTTTCGAGTTAATAAAAAGGCCTACCCATTTGAGAGCAGTACTCAGAGATGTAGTCCACCAGGGATGAACTCCGTTATCATTTTTTGTGTGTTCAGATTTGATGCTTATATCTCTTCATTACTGAGCTTTTCCTTCTTTAATGGTGCACTTTAATTTATTCTCATTTAATACAATTCTTTATAAGTCACTCCAATGAAAATATCCTAGATCAATCCCAAAAAGCAACATCATCGCCACAACAACAAGAAAACCAAGGGTCCCAAACCCTCTCCACCAAATTCTTCTCCTAGTGGTGGAAAAGGAGGGAAATCCAAAAATAAGAAGACTAACAAACATTACAACTTTTGTGGGAAATATGGTCATGATAAGTCCAAATGTTTTAAGAAGATGACAGCTTTAGAAGCAATGATGAAGAAGTATAACATCAATATTGATTCTATTTCTTCTTCTTCTTATCATGGACATGCACTTTCTTCTTTAGGTTTCTCATTCAATGCAACTTCTATTTCTTCTTCTAATTAGTGGCTTATTTATTCTAGAGCATCTTATCATATGATGAAAGATAGAACCATATTTTCTACTATTAATGAATGTAACACCAAGAAAATGTGTGTTGGTGATGATAGATCTCTTAGTGTTGTAGGGTATTGAACAATTTAGGTAGATAATCGTCATTTCAATGATGTATTATGTGTTCCAAGTCTTTCCTACAACCTTCTATCAATATATCAAACTGCTCATTCAGGTGAAGGTAAAACCATAGAGTTTTCACCTCACCAAGTTGTAATCAAGGATCTAAAAGATCCTAATCATGATCTCGCAACTAGAATTGCTGATGATATTACCAGGTTGTACAAGTTTGACAACTTTGGGTCATCATCTTTTCCATCAGTTTTTGTTTCTCATAGTGATGACTTAAGCAAACTTTGGCATGATAAATTTGGTCATCTAAACTATCACTCATTGCAACAACTATATGATCAACAAATGGTGATTTCTCTTCCTCTTGTTTTCTGCAGAGATGGTGTTTGTTCCAGTTGTTTTCTCAAAAAATATCATCAGGATATTTTTGACAAACGTGCCTCTTGGCATGCCTCGACCCCTTTGCAACTTGTTCACAGTGACTTGTGTGGTCCGCCTTCTTCTCCTTATTTTTCTGAGTGCAAGTATTTCATAACTTTCATTGATGACCTTTCCAAATGAACTTGGGTTTACTTCTTAAAACTTAAGAGAAAAGTTTTTGACAAGTTTTTGGCCTACAAGGCCCTTGTAGAAAATAAATTTGGACAACAAATTCAAAGGTTAAGAACATATAATGGAGGCGAATAAGTGAACAATAATTTACAAGTTACTACACTGCATAGGGCATCCAAATGAAACACACTGTTCCATATACACCATGACAAAATGACGTTTACAAGAGAAAGAACCACACATTAAAAGAAATGGTTAATCGTATGATCCAATCTAAGGGATTAAGTCTAAAGTATTAGGTAGAAGCTATTAACTGTGCAAATTACATAGTAAATCACACTCTCACAAAGGCTCTAAAAAATATAACACTGGATGAGGCATGGAATAACATTAAGCTAGATGTAAGCCATTTCCATGTATTTGGAAGTGTAGCATGAGCTCACATTCTTGATGCGAAAAGGAAAACATTGTAGCCTAAAAGCGATAAGTGTATATTTGTTGGTTATTCTGAAGATGTCAAAGGTTACAGAATTCTTCAACCACATTGTAATGAAATTATTATTAGAAGAGATGTTAAACTTGATGAAAATCTCTTGGCCCACGAGCCAAATTCGATGTTTGTTCCTTCTTCGTCCTACGATCCATCTTTGACGTTTGTGCCTTCTTCTATTCATATTCTAGTTTCTTATTCTTCAAATAATGACAGTGAGGATGATAATCCACCTCTGTTTTCTAACCTTCATCTAGATGAGTCCATTGAAACTAAACCTGCACCAACACCACCACTTCCTAGATGGGTTCATTATACATGAGAAGTAAATGATGATATTGTTAGTGATCCTTCAGATCAACGTCAAACATGTTCACAGTTCTAACAAGCCTCTTCTCTTTTGGATTAATTTTCAGAGACTCATGATCCAAATACATTTATATAAGCTTCAAGTCATCTAGATTGGGATACAACAATGAATGAAGAGTATCGTTCTTTAATGGAAAATGATACTTGGGATCTTGTACCTCTTTCGAAAGGAAGAAAACTTTTCATATGTAAATGGATGTATAGAACTAAGTATGAATCATATGGAAGTGTTGAAAGACATAGGGCTCAATTAGTTGCAAAAGGCTTCTCCCAAGTTGAAGGCATATACTATAATGAAACCTTTTCCCCTGTAGCTGAAATGAATTCCATCCACCTTGTTATAGCCCTTGCTACCTCACATAAATGGGAGGTCCATTAGATGGATGTTAAATATGCCTTCTTGCATAGGGATTTGCAAAAACAAATCTACATGGAACAACCTCCTGGCTATATAAAAAATGACTATAGCCTTGTTTTCCGCCATAAGAAATATTTTTATGGTCTTCAGTAAGCTCCTCGATCTTGGTGTGCCAAAATGGACAACTTTATTCTTGATACTGGATTTTCTTGATTCCGTTCTGACCCCAATGTCTATACCAAGAAATTAGGAAGCCATCTCATAATCCTTGTTCTTTATGTTGATGATATTATCCTCACTGGTAGTGACCCTAAAATTTTAAACCATGTGAAAACCAACCTTAAGAACAAATTTGAAATGACTGACTTAAGATATTTTTACTATTTCCTTGGCCTCCAAGTCTTGCAAACACAAGAATGAATATTTATTTCACAATCTAAATATGCTTGTGACCTTATTCACCACTTTCACATGGAAGACTCTAAACCAACCCCTTCTCCCTTCCAGTCTAGAGTCAAACTTGTTGCCACTGTACTTCTCTTGAAATTAATTCCACTTTGTACCATTAGTTAGTTGGTAGCCTCTTATACTTGACACATACTCGTCCTAGTATTTCCTTTGTTGTTGGTCTTGTTTTCAGGCATATGCAATCACCCCTTGAAAGCCATTGGAAAGAAACTAAAAAAATACTTCGATATGTTTGGGGTACAATTCAGTTTGGGATACATTACAATTCAAGGGGTGATCCTTTATTGGTCAGTTTCATTGATTCATATTTGTCCAATGATCTTGGTGATCAAAATTCTACTGTAGTTTATGTTTTCTTCCTTGGTTCAGGACCTATCACTTGGGCCTTTAAGAACAACATGCTATTTATCTTTCTTTAGCTGAAGCTGAGTATCAAGTAATGGTTAATGCAAGTCAGGAAGCCTCATGGTTTCGACAAATCCTTTCAGAGTTTGTATTCCATTAGCAACAACTGACCACCCTAGGGTGCAACAATTAGAGTGCCATCACGTTCACTAAAGATCCAATTCAACATCAACGAAACAAACACGTCGAGATTCACATGCACTTCATCTAAAAGATCATTCATGATTGAGTTATTGAATTGCTCTTTTTCCCTACATATGATCAAGTTGCATACATTTTCACAAATTCTCTTACAAAAGTGAAGTTTTCCAAACTTCGATCTATGTTATAATTTTAGGAAGTTGTCATTAAGGGGGGATATGATATAATGCCTTCTTCTTTCTCCTATTGTGTCGCCTTTGTAATATTCCAAGTTGTTCTTAAGGGGGGAGGTTAGGATATTTAGACACTTAGGAGTTAATTAATATCAACTTGTTCTAATGTGTCGTTAGGTAAAAGTGTGTTTCTTTAGTATGAATTAGTATGCATTTGTAGTTATGTAATTTGATGGTCACAATATGTTCCTAACATAGAGTGATCTGACGATTCATATTCTCCTCGATCTTAACAACTACATTGATCCATGGCTTAGCACCTGATTAGTCCATGATATCTATTTAGAGAGCATGGAGAGTCATTTTCCGATGATCGATTATGAGAAATTCTCTCGTAAATCTCTTTGTAATATTTTTATTTTTCATTAATAAATTTCTCCAAGTGGCCACATTGGTTGGGGCCGTGGATGTTTCTGTGTAGGGGTTTTACCACGCCAATACATATGTGTGTTGATATTTGGTCTGGTTGTGTGAGTGGTTACTGAAAGTGTTAGTCCTCTGTTGGAATACCTATGTTGTCGAACACCACTAAGGGTGCACAAGATTCAATTGTGTGAAGAATCACTAAATAAAGCTCAACATATTGAAACTGACAAATACTGGTTATCAACATCATTGCCAACTGATAATAAATTAGAGGAAAAATTGAAATGCTCCAACAAACTATGAGAAATATGTCTTTTTGAAAGAATGATATATGATGCACAAGTTTCCTAAACGAAGGACACATGAAAGATAATTGTAAATATAGAAACCCATTTGAAGGAGAAAAGGAAGTTAGCCGAATCCGAGCTGAAATATACTATGAAATTTGTCAATTTTTGATAAGTCACAATGCCATGGATTGCCCCCACATTTTGAAGAATGAAAAACCCAAAATGTGCACCATTTGTGAGGAATCATCTCATTCAATGCAAGAGTTCCATCTAAATGGTCATAACAAACCAAACTTTCACACAATGTACCATTCCCAGGATGTCAACCAAAACATGGAGCAAGGTAACAAATTAGGATATTAGAGAAGAGGTAATGGTTACTAGGGCCAAAGAGGAGGTTACCAGGGCAAAGGTGGCTTCAATGGAAGATATGGAAGAGGAGGATGAGGTGGTCATACTCAAATAATAACATATTGTTTTACCTGCTTGAAGGAGGACCACATAAACCCCAAATATCCATTAAAAGGAAGGACCAACCTCAAATTCTATAATATGTCTGGAATAGGAGATCACTTGCTAGAATACTTTCCTATAATGTTAGAAAAGGTGATGAACAAACAAATTGTAAATTTTCTACATAGTGTGCCAAAACTTGAAGTTTTTAATTCAAAGAACTTACATGTTGTCACAAGATCTAGAGCTAGACAAGAAATGCATATGTGCAAAGATTCATAAGTTCGACCATTCAGAGGTAGAAATAGTTATCCCAATCTCGACCAGGAGGAACGAGTAATGAAGGAAGCACTGGAATTATTCAAGAGCAATGAATACAACAAAACCAAAATAATGGGAATCGAAAACAAAATACACCAATCATAAAAAACACTGTCTTAGAAGAGTTCTTACAGCTATTAAAAGAAAAACAATTAGTGGGATGATTGCTAGAACTTTTGAATATTTTAAAAGAGTACAAAGAGGATCAAATATATTAAAAAAACCTAAGGAAATTGTCTCAATATAAACCCCATGATTATTATGACCCTCAAATTGATACAAAAATTGACGACTACATGATTAAGCGTGTTGTGGTAGAATTTGGGTCCGAGGTCAATATTCTACCATAGGATACATGGATGAAACTTGGAAGACCTGTATTGGTGCTTACAATGAATTATCTAAAATTGGAGGATCAAATATTTGTAGAGCCCATCAGAACCTTGAAGAATGTTGAGACAGTCATAATGGGAATTCTGACTTTGGTCAATTTCAAAGTCATCGACTTAGTCAAAGGAATCCCCACTTATCTAGCATTGGTTAGATGGATTAAAAAATTGTGTCTCAAAATTTTTATTGTTTGAAAAAATCAAAATTCAAATAAATATATACTTACTTTTATGGAACTTCTAAGGACAAATCCAATAAAATAACTTTGTGCAACATCGATGAGTTCTGGAATCACACTTGTGGTGTTTGCATTACCAAATTTGATGGCATTCCTTGTTGGATTACTAAGAGGGGGGGTGAATCAGTAATAACATAATTATAATCCTTTTTCTTCAAATGTTATATCAATGTAGAATTATTATCCAATAATGAGCAGTAAGAAATAAACAATCACACACATACACAGTACACTAGTGTTTTACGTGGAAACCCAAATCGTGAGAAAACCACAGAATGCTTTTTCTTATATGTCTTGAAGAATTACATTCATTGGAAGCACCAAATTCCTTTGTTTTCCAGCTGCAACTAGAAAGAGGCTCCAACCCCCTAGTTTCTCAGGCTACAACCTGAGGGAAGCTCCAACTCCCCAATTCTCTGGCTACAACCAGAAGGAGGATACAACCCCCTATGTTATCCGGATACAACCGGAAGGTGGCTACAACCACTTGTCCTTGCCCCGTCCTGCCACCTTGAAGTAGAAGTAGAATGATGGAACCACTGCCAAACTATCACTGTGATATATACCACTGTAAAATTGTACCAATAAATCTGAACCATGCATCAACCACACATCAACTTGTACCATAAACAAGTGCATCAACCATGCACCAACCTATACCAAACAACCTGTAATCAACCTGTACCATACATGTACCTTAACCAAAAGCCCTCATCAATTTCATCATACAAATATGATTTCTAACTCTGTAATATACCTGGTGTATATGATCACATGCCTGCAAACCTTCCTTAACTTTGACAACAAGAGACTAACATCTTCATCAAACTTCTCACATGACTAGTTTTTGGATTAGTCAACAACCTTAACTTGAAATGATGATAACTTTGTACCTGTAGTGAATGAAGATATGAAACTGATACAAAATGTTCTTCAGTGTTTTTTATGCAATTCCTCTAGGTTTCACCACTTGGAACCTCTCAGAAAAGGAGTTATAGAAAAAATGACATACCTTGCTGAAATCTGGCTTATTCTAGAGAGCGACCTTGTAGAGAATGCCCTGCGCAAAAATATTTGTTGAATCGATATAAAAATATTACATAGAATACTAAAAAATGTAATCTAACCAATACATTTTGTTTCACTGAATTTATATCTGTTATGAATAAGTTATGATGTTTTTACCCGAAACACATGTTTCTGACTAGTTTCAGGACTAGCCACAAACCCTATTTTCCATAGAGTGTAACTCCAAAACTACAACGACCCACAAGATGAATTTTTTACCACAGATACTTGGATATGTTTCCTCAATGGCATAGAAATTTCAAGATCTGAATAATTAAAAAAAAAACCATTATGTCAGAAATGGTGAGATGACTTGAAATAAACATACCTTAGAAAGCACCATCAAAATAATTTATCCTTCCTTGCATTTCGGCCTTCTTTTCTTCACCTTCCCTCAAAATTTTGGCTTAGATATCCTTGGTTACCTCAGACACCT
>JZKD02S2060087.1:885033-902023 GCA_000966675.3 Picea glauca | reverse complement strand
CACTTTATTATTTACCTTTTAAAATCCCTTAAACCACTTTGACTACTTTGACCTTTTGGGGCTTCTAGATGACATGTGAGGGTCCTCCAACTTCGTAAGGCCATAACTCTCAAACGTGAGGAGTTATGTGACGTTCCACATACCACTAGAAATGGAATGACATGTACTATCCATATAGAATAGTATTATCTGAAAATATATCATAACTAATACCGTTATCCATAAAGCAAACTTGGGTCCATTACCCAAACTTGGGGTCTCCAACTTCTCATGGCCATAACTCTCTAATTGTGAGGAGTTATGTGACGTTCCACATACCACCAGAAATAGAATGTCAAGCACTATCCATATTGGATAGTTTACCTGACAAATTCATTGTCCTTCATCTCATTATTCCACAGTTAAGCATGTGTTCTCTTACTCCGCAAAACGTCTTCCTGTGAGGGCTTTCACCATAAGGGGACCACTTTGGAGTTCTTCCATCTTTACTTCTTATCAACCATGACAAGACAATAATGAGTCATATTTACATCAAACAATGTTGGGTCCATTACCCAAACCTTTGTGATGCGGGGATTTCGTCAAGGGTTGACATCAATGACAACCAACCTTAATCAACATTCCTAACCTTAACTAGTGAAACTATCGCGCCCTTCACCTATTCCACTCCATCCTTTAGTTTAATAATCATATAACTTGTATTAATAATTCTTTTTACATTCTCCTTGAAATAAGTGTCAATATAAGAAGGACATGGAAATTCTAAAAGAGTCTTTTTCTAGAGCCTAGTCAAAGTTAAGGAAAAATTTAATGATCCATACTTATCTAAAAGTATATAAACCTTTGTCAATTTTACTAATTATTAAAATACTAATTATAAAATGTTTGGTGATATTCCCTTTTAATAGAAGATTCATAAAGTTAGTATTGGAGTAAAAATTTGTGAAGCCATTTCATCCAAAGTGTACAGGTCAAAAATGTATTATTATTCTTTATATTTAGTATTTTAAATTTAATTGAATAAATTTCATATATTATAATAGTTGGATAATATAAATTAATAAAATCTTTGGAAAAATTAAATATTCATAAAATATAATAATTGTGATTTTAGTAAACAATTATATTATAACTTTGTCTTCTAATATTTGAATAACAAAAATTAAAAAATAACATTATTCTTACATCATCATCAACATTATTAGTGAATAATCATATTGTAATGTTATTATTATAATATATGAAAAAGACATGATTATTCAAATCAAAATCATTTCACTCATCATATTTAAGTGTTTTTTTGTTTCTAAACACATTTAATCAACATATTGTATTTTGTTGGACAACAAACAATTCACCTTGAAGAAGAGTTAAACATTATATGACATCAATGGTTATAACTTTTGGTTCCAGTGGCTAGTTGAACCAAAATTGATTTTTCAAACTTACTTTTCTCCAAATGTAATATGTCCACTATTTTAGGATCAATGTAATAGTGGATTGCTCCTGAATCAATTAAAATAACAACATGATGATTAATGATCTTACCTTCCACTTCAATCATATGAGCTTGGTATTCTTCTTGTCGATTTTCTAAGGATGCATGTTTTCTTGGAATACCTTTTCCCATGTCTTGTATTGTAGTAACCTCTTGGATGTTATGCATGGTATTTATTTTCTCTTCTCTGTGAGGACAATCCTAGTACATGTGATCTTCTTTGCATCCCCAACATTTGATTAGTGGTCTTCCTGTTTTTCCCAAGGAGTCTTCTCTCTTGGATTCATTCTTAACATACTCATCTTCCTGATTTTTATTAGGGATGTTTCTGTTGAAAGGAGGTTTCGATCGCTTTATTCTATGATCATATTTCTCTGTCTTCTTATCCTTCCAATATTTCTACAAAGATTCTCCGCCCTTGCCTTACTCATACAAGTACTTAACCTTCGTGATGGTCTCTCTCAAAGTCCTAGGCTCACCATATTTAATATTTTCCTTATAAAAGGATGGAAGTCCACTCAAAACCCTCTGTATCTTCACTTTTTCATCCTTGATAAACCCCATATACTTCAACAATCCTAAGAACTTCTTTTCATATTTTACCATGGTCATGCTTCCTAGCCTAATTTCAAAGAAATCTTTCATCTTTTTTTCATAGAAGTGCTCCGAAAGATACTCCTTCTGAAAATATCCCTTGAAATGCTTCCAAGTGATCCTTCTCTCATTAATGTGCTCAACTTTCTTCAACTGATCCCACCACATATCAACTTTTCCATGCAAATGGTATGTGGAAATTCTGGCTTCTAGGTTAGATGAGTAGTTATGCAACTGAAAATACTTCATGATTCCAAGAAACCATTCTTCAACATCATCTTCCCTTTCACTTTCACCATCAAAGGATGGTGGCCTAAGATTCCTCAACTATCCTTGCAAACTATCTAATTCATGTCTTCTTCTTTGGTGTTTGACATGAGATACCTCTAGACTACTTATGGAGTCTTCAGATGCATAAATTTTCCTTGTTGAGTAAGGAGGTGAGTGATTTCTATGAGTTATGCTATCACTTCTTAAATGACTAGTTCTTCAGTAGTTATCTCTTCTTTCATAATGTCTACCTTCTTCATCCCGACTTGAGTCTGATCCATTCTTTGCTTGCCTATGCAACTGATTTAGGATTTGCATCACTTGAGAATTTATTTGGTTTTGTTCTCTCATCAACCTCTAATTTTCTTGTTTGTAACTTTGCACTTTAAATATTAGGATTCTCACAGTCTCTATTAATGTTTCTTGTTCCCCTATGCTCCTGTGCTCATTTGATTCTGTCTCTGCATTACCAACACTGATATTTTGACCTTTGGCTTCTTTCTCATGACTAAAAGTTCCCTCTCCTTCTTCCATATCCCAAATATGAATTCTTATAATGAATTAATATGTTTATATCCCCTAATTTTTCAAAATGTGCAAGCAACCATTTTTGTTAGAATTATGAATACAAAAAAAATTGTCAATTAATGCTACATGTCCTTTTTTATGCTCAACTCATGAAGAATTATATCATAATTCTCCAAATTATAATAATTCCAGGTTATTCTCCACTAAATTATATTTACAATGAATATACTCATGCCCTAATCTGATATCTGAGATGAAAGTTATGGCTTCTTGAATGAGTCATTTTCACCCCATTTGTGCATTTTCTCCATTGGTGTAATTTTATTGAAATGCCAACTTCTATCAACTATAGAAGAAAATATGTCAGGAACTAGATAATATTTTGTATGATACATAGATAATAATAATAAAAAATAATTTATAACAACTCTCAAAATTTCAATATGATGTTCTAGTAAAAAACTACGACAATATTGAAATGACAACTTTGTCCATTTTCACCCATTTTTCCAAACTTAGAACTTTTAGCAAAATCAGTTATTTCTCAATCTTTACACCTCTAGAAAAATTTCAATAAACCAAGTTTGTTTTTATTAATGAGTATATAAAATGTCGAGTAAAAAATGTTTTCCAGTTTTGTGATCTAGGGTCACTTTTCCTTTGAAAATCTCAAAAATCCCCAAAAAGTGGCCTAAAATAGTGGATTTTGGCCTATTTTGGTATCCCCATTGCAATTTTCTTAGAATTTATTCATTTCATTCATGGATTATATCCATGTCTACTTTCTGAATTCTCTCCAAAGGTTTTAGCTTCATTTGGATCTCTAACAATGATATGGAGCTAGATATTTACAAACCATTATTTTGTAATTTCTGACAAATCCAAATAGAATTGGACAAGAGCCCTCTCTGGTACTTTTGTATATATCCTCTCTATGGAAAAAACCCATAAGTTTAATCTCAATATGACTTGATATACTCCATTTATGACCAAAATAAGAAAATGGATCCAAACTTAGTTTTTTTTAAACAAATGGATAGTCTTGCCTATGTGGCAATCTGCACCGTCAATCTCAAATCGAAAGAGATATGGACCATTGATTCACTCTCTATTGATGATCGATGATTCATTTTGTAAACTAACTTTCCAACTGAGCTCCTCGATGCTCGATCATCGACCATCAGTCATCTGTCGGTTTTCTTCGCAAACCCAATGGTTTCCTGCGAATTTCACCGACGCGTGATCATCAACCATAGACCATCAACCATCTCCGTTGGAAAACCAAGATTTCTCACAAATATCTCTGAACCATGACCATTGATGATTGACATGGAAAATATGCTGATGTGGCATGAAACATAGATGCTAACATGGCATGACACAACATCTTAAGGTGTTAACGAGGCTGACGTGGCATGACACAACATCCTGAGGTGTCAACAAGGCTGACGTGGCATGCCACATGGATGTTGATGTGGCATGAAACATGGATTCTGATGTGGCATGACACATCATCACCCTCTTTTCCTCATCAACCATTGGCAATTTCTCTTAGAATAAATTTTGAACTTCACACTATTTTTTTCGATGCCCGATCATCGACTATCGACATTCAGAGATTTCCCTCGGTCGAATGAAAACTTTGCCAAGTTATATCGATTCCTGAACATCGATCATCAACAATTGGATATGTTTCTTGACGAACTTCAATACTTCTCCAAAACTTGTCGATCCTTGATCATTGGCCATCGACGATCGTAATTGTTTATTTTTTTCCGAACTTCAACACTTCACCAAACTTGTTGTTCCCCGACCATCGGTTATCGACGATCTTTGTTGGAGAATTTCAACACTTAGATAATTTTTTCCAAAACCTAGGTGAATCTGGGTCATTGATCTCCCAACCAAGATGATATCGAACGTTGATTTTCTTCAACTTCTCAAACAGTTGAAAACAAAAATGAACTGTTGGTCTTCCTCATTTTCCCAACTACCGAAATGAATCTCAACCATCGATCTCGTGACTTTGCCAAACTTTGAAAACATTATAATTTTAAAAATTTCAAGTAAGAATATGGGTCATTGATCTTGTTGAAGTTTGAGTAGCTTTGAAAGATATCATTATTGTATTTGACCAAGACAAACCCTAGAGAATGTTATTATATTATACTTATTAAGATGACCATATTGTGCCTTTGTAATAGTTGGCCCTATTGTGCCTTGACAATTAAATGTAATTTAAGAGGGTAAAGAGACAGGTCGACCTAGACCTAATTTAGGGAGGCCAGACCACTATTTATAAGGGAGGCTAGTGCCTCACTTGTTCACTCACTCATGAGATCTGCAACAAGAGGAAAAGTGCACAAGTATTGGAGGAAAAGCTATTGCAGCTAGGTGTGATGTCAAGGAGGGTTCTTGGTCTATCTCTAGGATACATCTTGGTCAAGTGGTGCGCTACTCTTTCCTAGTGAAGGAGTAAAGGAGGATCCCCTGCCTTGTTAGTTCTCTCTTGGAGAGAAGTATTTTTCTTGGTTGGCTAATCTATATTGAGGAGGTTTGCTGGGTTTTCTCCCCCTAGAGGGTTTCCTAGGATAATCTTTATGTCTCTCTTGTTTCTGTGATTGCCTCTCTTTCAATGATCTTATATATGCAACTAATGTACTAAATGATTGTAATAATAAAGAAGAACCACAACTACTAGCTATATAAGTAAAATATCAACATGATTTCAGAGCAGGCCTGAAAGAGACCAACTCACACTTTATAAAGAAGTGGCTAGCCTCCATGCACCATCTCCAAAATTCAGTTTTCAGTGTTGTAGCTACTGCAAAATTAGGGTTTCTGCACAAACCCAAAGAGTGACATTTTTACTTTTGTTGGAGGACGTTGGTGAAACTAAGATCACCTAGGAACTCACCCAAGCAAGGCAAATCACTTCCCTGGATCAGAATTCTGAAATTTGAAGTTAGGGTTTCCTCATAAAACCATAAGTCGCAGTTGCAGTTGTAGTTGCAATATCAGTTACAATTGCAGTATCAGTTGCAGTTGCAGTTGTAGTGCCAGTTCCTTCATGCCAATTGCAGTTCCAACACCAGTTGTAGTGAAAGTTTTTTTGTGAAGTGTTGGGACTGATTTTTATTTTCTTAGTGCACCTTACCCTAGCAAATCTCCAACTAACTTTAGATTGCAAGTTTAAGAACATTAAAGTTTTAAAGGTTCGTTATTGCTTGTCGTTTCTGCCATATGGTGCCGCTATCTACCGATACTGCTAGAGGTATGTACTTACATATGTTTAAATTGTATCATTATTCTAAACAATATTTGTAGGAGAAATGATATTTTGTCTAAAACAACAATCATAGATCTAGAAGGATCTCAGATCCAACACATTTAGAGGAACAATGCACCCCAAGTTTGATTAATTTGATATGCCTCTATTTGTTATGGAATTATTATGATCTTATGAACATCTAGGTTTTATTTTGATCCATTGAAGTTATGAATATCATACTAATCATTGGTCAAAATTAAAGTCAAAGTATTAGATTGACTATGGTTGAGATTATAGAGTTTATTCTCTAACTCAAATTTTTGTCAAGAAATCATATTATCTTAGTACAGAGGATAGGTTGAAGAAAATACTTGTCATCTTGAGTGACAGAGACTCGAAAGAAAAACAACACACTCATTCCTGAGGACAAGACTCCAGGTTCCAGGTTTGATTGATTAAATTGATAAGATTCAAATTTACACATATCAAGTTTGATAATTTCTAAACACTATAGTTGTGATACCAATTTTTGAATTTTTTTATTATTGAATACTTGGTAGCATGTGAGAACTATTGAGATAAATGTTGATTGTAATTATTTAGTAGATATAACTAACATCTCCCCTAGGAGGAACTTTCTATTTTGTTTCTAGGTCACCATGGAGGAATGATTGATCACAACACTAGAAGAGTGTTTCTCTCATTATTGTATTTCTTACTTTTGAACCTTGTTTCAGGCAGGTCACAAGTGATATCTCTAAAGGAGATGTTGTGACGATTGTTCTCGCTATTATTTTTATTTTTATTATAAAGAGTATTATTCTTGCATACTGTTTCTCCCTTGTTGTTCTTGTTCTGGGTAGGTCACATATGATAACCCTAAGGGAGATATAGCGATGGTTGCAGAAGGAAATATATTAGATGAGACATGGAGCATACTATCCAAGTTTTATACATGACCATATACATCCATGTACCAAAGAAGAAGAAGAAGAATAAGAAGCTACTTTTCCTAGTTACAAAACATCTCATATGGAAACAAATCATGAGGAGAAGAAGGCTCTAAATATGTCAGAACAAATTACTCTAGTGCAGTTGATCACTCTTCAGATCATCAGGAAGAGTTAGTAGATCCAAAAGGGCCTACCCAAAATCAATGCAGTAACCAGGAAGAGACCAACATGGTCCCATGACACTTTTCAAGATGCAAAGCCATATAGCATTGATGAGCCATATCAAAGGGAGTAGATGGCTCTGAAGATTATATAGACTCAGAGGGAGTCAAGATTCAGAGGGAGCATGGAGACTTAAAGTGAGCCCGATCTTAGAAAGGATCAAATGGGAAAAAGAGATATCTTCTAGGACTGACAGACATATGACATGAGTTGAGAAGACTATATCGTAGCTTCAAAGACTTCTAGGAGATGTAAAATCTCTTGGGAAGGTTCCGTTATTTTTTTGATAGAGGAGGAATCTAGTCAAAAGGACTTGGATATGGATTTTTCCTTGATACCAGAAGGGAATTCAATGGTAAATTCCAATATTGATCTAGCATATAATAGTATAAATATGTACAAATCTTGATTTGTTTCCAAAGGATTCTCCCAGCAAGAGGGAGAAGACTATGAATAGACACTTTCTCCAGTAATAAGAAGAAGTATATATAAAACAAACATGATTCATTAAAATAATCCGTCATGGTATGAAGTTCAGAGGGAGCAGGTATGTCAATCCCTGTATCTGAGATTGAGTTATCTCTAATGACAGTCGGTGTAGTACATGAGTCGGGCCATGGAGACATGACTACAATAGAATATTGAGTTTCTTCCAGAGAAAGAGGATAAGCTACCCTAAATGTCAATTATTTTTCCACTCTCAGTTTCATATGAAGTTATTTCCATGATATAATAGAGGAGCTACTCTTAGAGTTCAACAACTACAGTGAGAATGGAGCAGTCATTCTCTGCTTCAGAAAGAGCAACTGCAGGTGCAGAGTTCCAGTTCCAGAAGGAACAATTGTAGAGAGATTAGAGGACATACTCTCAGGAAGTGAGACAAACAGTGCTTTGCAGAAAGCACATAGAGCTAGCACATGATTGTGCATATTGAATTGCAACTGAGCAAGTGTACCAGTTTGGTACAATGTGATATGAAAATTTGGTTCGAGGATAGATATATGTTTTGCGGTGAACACATTGAGTCAATACATGATTGAGCCTAGACATGTTCATCTGATTATGAAAAAACATGTGATGAGATACCTAAAGGGTATAATCAATTATGGACTTAGATATATCTTGTATCATGAGATAAGATTGCAAGGCTACATAGATTCTGATTGTGAAAGCAGTGTCACTGACTAGAAAAGTACATTTGAATTTTCCTTCAGTATGAGATCAACTGTGATCTGGTGACTTAGTGAGAAGCAGAACTATATGGCACTCAGTTCCACAGAGGAAGATTATGCAGCAGCATGGTCAGCTTGTGGCGAAGCAATCTGGCTTCAGAAGTTGATTGCATAATTGTTTAATCTCGAGTTGGGGGAAACCTATATCTTTTATGACAACTAGAGTTGCATAAAGTTGTCAGTAAACCCAGTGTGTCATGACAAGTCCATGTATATCGAGATTAAATACCATTATGTCTGGGACATGGTACAAAAGGGAGCAGTAAGACTCTAGTATATTTCCATCGAAGAACATGTAGCAGATGTGTTGACCAAGCCCCTATTCGAATATTTCAGAGACAAACTTGGAGAGATCCAGAAAGACTTCTCCAATAGCAGGAAGTGATGTGTTCCCAAGAAGCGGGAAGTGATGTGTTCCCAAGAAGCGGGAAGTGATGTGTTCCCCAATAACGAGAAGTGATGTGTTCCCCATAAGCGGGAAGTGATGTGTTCCCCATAAGAGAGAATGGATGTGTTCCTCAGTAGAGGGAGGTGATGTGATCCCTAGTAGAGGGAAGTGATGTGTTCCCCATAAGTGAGAATGGATGTGTTCCTCAGTAGAGGGAGGTGATGTGATCCCTAGTAGAGGGAAGTGATGAGATACCCTAGCATAGGTTGGTAACCCCAACGTAGGCTGGTATGCTACCCCAACATAGGTTGGTAACCCCAATGCAGGTTGGTACTCTACCCTAGAGCATGATGGTAACCCCAATGTAGGTTAGTATGCTACCCCAACGCAGGTTGGTATGCTACCCCAACACATGTTGGTAACCCCAACATAGGTTGATACGCTACCCTAGCGTAGGTTGGTAACCCCAACACAGGCTAATACGCTACCCCAACGCAGGCTGGTACACAACCCTATCACAAGTTGGTAACCCCAACGCAGACTGGTACCTAACCCCAACGTAGGTTGGTAACCCCAACACAGGATGGTATTCTACCCCAACAAAATCTTGGTAACCCTAACATAGGCTGGTACGCTACCCCATCGAAGGTTGGTAACCCCAATGCAGGATGGTACATTATTCCAGTAAACGTGCAAAACTTCCTATGATATATAGACCTGTGATTGAAAACAAGACAATGACCAAGTATGGAGAAACACATAAGCAGTGATGATGACCGTGACAAGAAGAATACCTTCCTTGCTAAGAGGGAGTGTTGAAGTTTTAGTAGCTTCAGAAGATATCCTTATTGTATTTGACCAAGACAAACCCTAGAGAATGTTAATATATTATATTTATTAAGATGAACATATTGTGCCTTTGTAAAAGTCGACCCTATTGTGCCTTGACAATTAAATTAAATTTAAGAGGGTAAAGAGACAGGTCAGCCCATACCTAATTTAGGGAGGCCAAACCACTATTTATAAGGGAGGCTAGGGAGGCTAGTGCCTCACTTGTTCTCTCACTCATGAGCTCTGCAACAAGAAGAAAAGTGCACAAGTCTTGGAGGAGAAGCTACTGTAGCTAGGTGTGATGTCAAGGAGGGTTCTTGGTTTATCTTTGGGATACATCTTGGTCAAGTGGTGTGCTACTCTTTCCTTGTGAAGGAGTAGAGGAGGATCTTCTGCCTTGTTAGTTCTCTCTTAGAGAGAAGTATTGTTCTTGGTTGGCTAATCTATATTGAGGAAGTTTGCTGGGTTTTCTCCCCCTAGAGGGTTTCCTAGGATAATATTTGTGTCTCTCTTGTTTCTATGATTGCCTCTCTTTCAATGATCTTATATATGCAACTAATGTACTAAATTATTGTAATAATAAAGAAGAACTGAAATTACTAGTTGTATACGTAAAATATCGATAGATCTCAAGGTCGAACACGATCTTGTCCGTCGATTCATCAAACTCTGTCCAACACTACAAAGACCATTAAACTTGAATTTTCAATCTTGCAGATCGAATGTAAATCTACAACTCTGCAAATCAACTCCATCAAACTTTTTAGATAGTCTTGAATCATTTAAACTCGAATTTCGCATGAATTTGGTGATTTTCTCTATAATTTTCCACCATTTTCCCCCAAATTCGCACAAACTAAATTTTTGACCGTGAATCTACCTAATTCGCACTTGTCTTGGCCCATACTAGTCTGGTGTTTGAACCAAAAACTATGATACCACTCTGTAATGTACCCAACCACCAAAGTCAGGTCACACTACTCCAAGAACACACTTCTTGAACTGATTTCGAATTTTGATAACATTTAATTAATAAAGAAACATGAAAGATTGACATGCAATAATCAAGATTCATGCTACAACATAAAAGAAATGAGCAATATGTCATGCACTGTAATAACTAACAAGCAAGCATATTATAAAAACAAATCTCACACATAATAATTAATACATAGCGGAAATAAATATACAAGCATTGAAACACATAAAAGACAACACTTGTATTAAACAAAATCAATCACCAACTGGATGTAGACCAAGGAAATTCCACCTAACCTTCGACATTGTTGTTCCAAGTCTCAACGACATGTCACCCCCAAGCTAGGGCTATGAATCCATAAGGACAGTTTCTAGAATGACACTCAACTTCCCAAACCGGTTAACACTCAAGCTCTCACAGGTTTCTCAACACACAAAAATACTAAGTACACCAACTCTCTTCTCTCCAACTTGCTCCACCCAAAGACAATGAACCCCCTTCACTACCACACAGTCCCTTAGGATGTCCACCTCTGTCCAAGGCTCCAATGCATCTGGTTAAGAATCTCCATAATGAGACTCTCAAAATTCACAGTTGTGAACATATTTTAGAACATGCCAATGCATCCCAAGCATGCATGCATCAATTCGTGGCTGGAATACACCAGTAATTACTAAAAGTAGCAAACAATGACTTCTTTCCTCAATAATTCATCCACATATCCCAACCAAGAACAATAATGAAATAGTGAATGAACCAAATTGATAGAGTGAATGGAGTGAATGGAGAAGAACCCCCAAACAACTCAAAAGAGGTGTTCATATAACTACATGAAATCAAGAACCACGTGACATTCCCCCAATAAGCTCATGTAACCTCTTTTCTCAATTAAAATCAAGATGAGTAAATAAAATATAATAAAAATACTTAGCCCCTTTAGCCCCCTCTCTCATGGAATCATAGCCCCCTATAACTTTTTCCTTGTCTATCTTGCAACCAACAATGTATTTTATTATTTGTAATGTTCAAAGTATTACATTTCCTAGGCACTCCAACCTCTTTTAATTGTTTAGGCACTGACTTTCATCAGATAAACAAAATACATTATTAATATGAGGACTCAAATCCAAGGTATTACAATCAAATAAACAAAATATATTATTAATATGGCGACTCAAAACAAAGATATTACATTACCTTATTGGAGCTGTTAAAAATCTATTTAAAGATGAAAAAATAGACATGATAACATTTCTATTAACATTATAACACAAAATTATTAAAGGAATTAAACATACAAAAATATGCGAATAATGAAAAGAATGAATATGAAATTTTTTTATTTCACACTATAATTACAAACTCATAAAAAAATTAACCATAAGAAAATAGTGGATAGTTTATTTTCAAATTATTTATTTATAGATTTTAATTAATTATTTATTTACATATTTTGATTAATTATATATATAGTAATACTATCGAATTCTAACTCTTTAAACATATTTACTTTCCCTAAAATATAAATCTTCTAATAAACAAGTGTTGCATGGTAGCATAGTCCCTACCGGGTTGGAATGGGAATAAATGCATAGGTATGGAGGGACCGTGGGAGAATGAGAAGCCCAAAGTACCGAAGACACATGCGAAATTCCATAGACACGTGGCAAGCAACAGGCAGGACAGATGGTATCCACGTAGAAAAAGACACGTGGCACTGTGTGACACGTCATCCATAAGACGCCAGGCTGCTACATGACTCCAGTAGTTTTCCTTCCAAAACAAACATAGTTTCCCCGAAGCCTAGAGCCCCGAAGAGCTGGAGTCCCGAATTAGTTAATGATAATATTATATTAATATCGGGTCAACAAGTAATTAGCGAGAAAGTCACTTTGTGAGAAATTTGTTCCATCGCTAAATATGGCTAGGGGAGTTCTAAAATTGGTAGGTTGGTAAAAATTTAGCAGGGACGCTAAAGTGCCAGGGTCACCCATATCGCACATTGGAAACTGATCGACAACTCACATTCATTTCGGAAAGAGAAGGTGCCCAAGCATTAATCTCCTAGAGCAATTCTACTACTAGTAGTGCAACAAATAGCTACTAAAAAGAACATATATCCCCATCACTTGTAACTTGATATATTGTTGGAGTCTGACTTGTCATCTTGGAAATTTCCGTTCCTACGTTGTAGGTTTTATCTCTTTAATGTATTTATGAAAATCATTTGTAATGATCTTTGTATACTTCCAACTGACTTTCATCCCAATATTTAGAGTTAACTTCAATTTCCATAGTCAATTCTTTAATTTTTCCCATGGACAAAGTAAGGAACATCCATTTCATTCTATTAAATAGATCATCTGGCTTGTCTATCTCTATATGTGTTGGGATAAATAAATTTATATGTGATGGAAAAAAAACAAATATAATTTTTTTTGAAAATGTGTTCAGTGTCGATGATTCTTTGATCTTCTTGTGTGACCTCTGTGTTTGCTAGTTTTTTCTATATATTAACACACACCTAACATGATTGTTTATTTTCACGAGTTTTCATCTCATTGAAGTTAATTTAAACTATGTGAAAAGAAGGTGTCGAGACAGAGGAAGATGCCCTTTTACTTTTGTCCGTGAGTAGCAAGCACACTTTGCAGAGGTTGATCTGCAATTTCTCTCTAGGAAGAGGGCATCTTTGTAACATGCCTATCCAACTGAAACATTTGTAAGAAATGGAATATTTATAAGATGCCTATGACAAATCAGTATAGTACCAACTGATATATTTGTAACATGTCTATCCAGTTGATTGTTTTTTGGCAATGATAAAATTTTTTGAAGGTTTTTATTTTTGCAGATATTCTTGCAGATGTATTTACAAGTCTATTGACCCTTGAATCTATTAGGACTGAAACCACAACCTAACGAGGATGTCAATCCTACTACGCTTTTATAGATGTGGTACTCCTCTTTAAGTTTTTCCTGGGGCATGTATAGTTCAAATGTGGGACTTAGATAAATTCCGTCGTAGTGACTTAAATCAATACAACACGATAGGAAATGTTTTTTTTTTGTTTTGTTGTTTGAAATAAATGTTCCTAGAAAGTAGGACCAAGAATCACACACATTAAACATTCAAATTAAATAAACACAATTTCCCGACATCCAACATAGTTCAAGATAAATATTTCTGAGCACATAAAAATAAAAGAAGATGACCGACATGCATAAAGAGAACTAACGTTGCATTCCGAAAACAAGGTTACAAGGCAACATTGAGATTGTTCCTGAAATAGTTTTCTTTGAAATTTCTCAAAATATAATAATGTCTGTTACATATTCCTCGAAATTTAAATGCGGTTGTCATATAGACTGGGATTGGGGCTCCCGTGGATCATAAAAGAAATAGGAACAAAAAATAGGACTGTAGAAAGAAGAAGTGGGCGACGATAGACATCAAGACCCGAAAAGAAGAAATTAGAAGTTATCAGTATTTGGTTAGACATTTCTATTTAAAGAGGTGGAATAACTAGATTGACAAAGAAAGAAGGATGTGATCAATATAGACTTACTATGATGGTATCTCTCTCCCCCTTTCCTATTTGCTTGTTGATGCATTTTTATTGCTCTCGTCGACGGTTACTGGAATCCTGCCAACCACTTGTTGCCCTTCATCGGTGAGCTTGTCGATTACCCTTTGGAGCAATTCTTCAATGTAGCTTCTCATGGGGTCCATGTTGATCTCATGCTGGATTTTTATGTTGAAAAGCTCACTTTCTAATTCCCTTAGATCGATAGAAAGATTACGTAGAGCCTATTCAATTTCTTGATTTTTTATCGAATAGTCCACTAGCCAGTTGTCCACGTCATCCTCATCATATTCAAGGATGTTGTAAAATTTTTATAAAGACAATCCCTTAAAAATATCAACTTGTTCATCGAAGGCTTGCTTGGTTAAGAAAAAGGAGTTGAGGATTAATTTGGGGTCTTGGACCTCGTTGGTACTTTCGGCTAAGTCTATTTCGGTCAGCTTTTTGAATAGTTCTTCTTTCTTTGATACGACTTGTTCACATGATTGGACAATGAGATGTAGGTTCTTAACTTTCTCTTTCCAACATTTAATTGTTTGATCCGGTTTGGGGAGGGGAGATCTTCTTCTCTTCTTCTCATTTCTATCATGTTGGTGACATTGATTCCAAAAGGGATGACTGCGTCTAGATAGAAACCTTCTTCATTTTTTAACTCCGCCTGCAAATATTCCTGGAAGGAATGTGCCCGCGTTCCAAAGGAAGCTATACTTTTTGATGTTTCCCAGGTTTCAGTAATTAGATCCATTATTTTGTTGATATTCTTCTCCACATAGCCTCTACACAATGTGAGGAGGTTGGAGGATCCTTTTAACTTGGATGTAGGGGTGGCATGCATGGTTATTGCTAAAGGACTATCAAGCAATGGGATAAGAATCAAAGCTTCCTCCAATTCCTTGATTCGACTCTTCAGTTTGGAATTCTTGGCCTCAAGGCCTCAAATGGAATCATCAAGAGAATATGCAGTTGCTCAGTGAATTCAGGATATTTGGGATGACTACGTGTTCCTAAGGTTAATCTCTTAACGAGATTTTCCTTTCTTATTTCTTACATCTCTCTTTTAAATAATTAAATTTTTAGATTTGCTGTAAAAAACAATGCTCTAGAATATGAAGGATTCATCTTGGTCAAAAATTTCGGTCTCAACTATTTCCATTAGGGGATTATGGTGGATTGCGTCCCTAGGCTGATCAACGTTGGGGAATACGTTTTCGAGATCAGTATCAAGTTCTGTGTCTTCACTTTCAGTTTTGGGCTCTTTCGCTTCTTGCACAACATTTTTTCTCTTCTTCCTCACAGGAAGCTTGTCAGAACTATCAATTTTACCCATAGGAGGGTTCTTATCTCCTCCTCTATTTGAATAATTGTGGGTTTCTTTCTTACTGGGGTGGGCCATTGGAGCGATGCTTCGGGATGTTGTACTCTTGGGAGTCGCAACTAGGGATTGGACACTCTTCTTACTAGGGCCTTTTCCCTGTTGTTTGTACAATTCATTGGTTCTTTGCAATGTCTCCAGGTTGCCAGCATCAGGAGCATGTGTGTTCTTGTCATTGTCTCTATCTTCATTTAGGAGTGTATGGATAAAATAATTGTTGAAGCCAACTGCTAGTAAATATCTTACAAAAATCCCATTAGGGCTGAATCCTCTTAGCCTTTTAGCATATCTTAGGTTCAAGTTGTTGAAATGGCCTGCAAATTCATCATTATTATTGACGTTCCTAAACACGAAGTCCCCGACTTTCCAAGGTAGAGGAATGAACCACTTTTTTCTCTTCGCATGGAAAAAATGCAACCAGTAGTTGTATTGCCTTGTTATTTTTGTAACAAACATTCTATCTGTAATGTGACAAGAAAGGAAAGCATGATTTTCCTTGGAGCCAAAAACCATTATTACATTGTAATTATCCATTTGTTCAACTGTCCCCTTTCTGTCCAAAAACTTGGTTTCCTGGCCAGACATCTAGGGAGCATCATTTCCTAACAATAAATCTTTGAAAATTGAGACAAAGTCATTAAAAACCTCATAAAAACAATGGGAGGCCTTATGCCTCCATAAGGCCTGGTACCAGAAGGATACTGGGTCAAATTCATAGTTTACCTTCTTGGACACATACAGTTTTGGAAATGGACATCAATGCACTATCGCGAAAACCAAGTAGGATGACATATAAAATTTCTTATCATGTTTGAAACGTGACAATTGGGAATAGATTTCAATGGAAATCAACTTCCCCCAATAAAAAATGGCTTGTTCCTTGACCGTGAAATAAAAATATAAAGAATCATGCGGGAAATACTTGTGGATTCCTGTCCCGTTATTCTCGTAAACAACCAAGTAATTTTCTGGAATGTATTTCTAAACGAACTAACCTGCAACCTTGTGATATCTACATGAACTGTCGTCGGGTATTCTAGGAACTTGTTGGGCCCCAACAACTCCCCCTATATTTTTACAAAATTTAAAGGGCCCTATTAGAATCTTGATAATTATAATGAGCTACAGAATCAACCTTTTCAAATAGTTCTATGCCTTGGCTTGCTTTGATACAAACTTAAGACATTCACTATAGTATGAAACATTCATTACAAGAGTATATGTCAAAAGTTAGAAACGAGCATAAAAATCTCAATTTAAACAAA
>JZKD02S2060087.1:808869-821404 GCA_000966675.3 Picea glauca | reverse complement strand
TATTTAAAATATTTAGAAAAAAATATTTTATAATATTAAAATGAATTTACAACATTAAAAAAAGCTATTATTTTATTTTATAATGACTTATTCAAAACATTAAAAAAAAACATAATTTTATTTTATAATGACTTATTCAAAACATTTATAATGACTTATTCAAAACATTAAAAAAAACAAACATTATTTTATTTTATAATAACTTATTCAAAACATTTATAATGACTTATTCAAAACATTAAAAAAAATTAAAATATTTAGTCTTCAAATTTAATTAAGCATATGATGTTTCTTCTCTTAACGCAAGCATACGCGTGGTACACGATACCTTCATTTATAATGACTTATTCAAAACATTTAAAAAAACAAACATTATTTTATTTTATAATAATTTATTCAAAACATTTTAATTTAAAAAAAAAAAAAAAAAAAAATTATCTTATTTTATAATGATTTATTTAAAACATTCAAAAAAATTAAAATGTTTAGTCTTCAAATTAAGCATATGATGTTTCTTCTCTTAACGCAAGCATACGCGTGGTACACGATACCTTGTATCCCTTGTGATTCGTTCATCACTAAGCAAGGGCAAATAAAATAAGTAAGTTCATGATGAAATATATTATAAAGCAAGTATATATATATAATAATAATTTTATTTTTAAGTTCATATCCACATGATATCTGGTATTTTTTATTATTTTTATTAGAATTGATTTATTATTAAATAATGATAAATAAAATAACTCTAACTTGACAAAGTTACATATGACGAGATATATTATTAAAATATATTATTAAATAACTATTATTATTAAATAAATATTATTGCTACATCAAAATAAAAATAATCTTATTTTTAAGGTATCTTTTATTATTCTTTGTTGTCGCTTGTTCATTATTTTTTTTTTTTTTTTTACTAGGGGAATCGGTAACAACGGCAGTATCGTACTCGCGTGACACAGGGTCGAATCCTGCCGGCTGCCTTATAACCCCTAGGGAGAAACGCACAGCCCGCAAGCACGCCCTCCGAGTAAATCGGGGTGAGAATCGACCTTGAGACCTCATTTTACATAGTTCCTTCCATTTACACGGCACTTGCCAATCGATCTACACCCCTGCGGGCTGTCGCTTGTTCATTATTATTAAGCAATCACAAATAAAATAAATTTAGTTGGACAACTTTATAATGACAATTAAAACAAATCTAATTTAGCAACGTTATGTTACATATTATAAAATATGTTATAATCTTTAATTTTTAAAGATTCGATTGTTCTAATATTTTTTGTATGAGGAAACACAATTCATCAATGTTGTAGCTCACTTTTTTATACACGTCAAATCTAAATAACAAAATTAAGCTATTTTTATTTTTAATGTATATAGCTTTTTTATTTTCTTAGTATTGCAACATTATCATGGGTGGCTATCATGATTTAGGTTGCTTTCCACGTTCCTTTCAAAATTGATTTTAAATTGATAATTTCCGAATTTTTTTCAAATATTTTGACGTTTTTTCGATGTGTTTTGGGGTTACTTATGCCCATATCATGAGCATTTTGTTAATGTTCCTTTCAATGACGTAAAGACAATTCAAATTGAGAAAATCCATTTAAAGAAAATCCAAATTAAAGCATAAAGTGAAAATTTATGATCTCAAAAATGTTTTTTTTTTTGTCAAACACTTCAAAATCATTTAGTTTACTATTTCTGCTTATTCTTGATTAATTATAATAATGTTTTTATATTTTAAGGTTTTTACTTCTTAGTATTATTTTGCATTATTATGACTTGTTCATGGCTTATGATCCCTAAAAGCTTTATTTAGAATGTAATTTTTTTATGCATTCCACTACTCTCTTTATAATGGTCAAGTTTTCTCGAGGTTTGTCCCTCATACGAAAATTTTCTTAAGAGTATAAATAATAACATTGTATGTCAAATTTCTCATTTAGAGGTAATATGTGGTGGTTTGAGATCTTGGTCCAGAGCCTAAAAAGCTTTATTTATGATATTAAAAGATTTTACTTCCTCCCCATACCATAATCAAGTTGTTAAGACTCGTCTCTGGAGCATAATACATTCTAATGATACTCATATTCCACTTAAAGTCCAAAAATCCCATTTAGAGAGCCTATGTAATGGTTCAAAGCCTGGTTCCTACCTGATGATCCTTAAAAACTCCACTTAATAGCTAAATCCCTTGTTTTGCTCACTAAACTAAGATTAAGGGCTCAAGATCCATTCTTGATGCACAAACATCTCAATGGTGTATGTATTCCACCCAAAAATAATATATTCCATATGTAAACAATGCTTGGTGGTTCAAGGCCTCATTACAAAGTAAAAAGGTTCTATATAAAAATCTTTAAAATAGATATATAACAAAACACCATCTTCACAAAGTGTATCCTATTTTCAAAAAATGCATCTCAATGGTGTATGCATTCCACCCAAAAATAATATATTCCATATGTAAACAATGCTTGGTGGTTCAAGGCCTCATTACAAAGTAAAAAGGTTCTATATAAAAATCTTTAAAATAGATATATAACAAAACACCATCTTCACAAAGTGTATCCTATTTTCAAAAAAATGCTTTTTATTATTTAAAAAAAACCACATTACATGTCAAAAGTTTTTTTTAATAGATCTCTTCAATATCTTTTTAATGGTCCAAAAAAATGCCAAAAATGAATGGAAAAAGGTCGAAGAAAGTTTACAAAATATTTTTTATTTATTTTATTAAATGATTTTTCTTTTTTATTTATAAATTAAAATAATATTTATGTAAAAAAAAAAAAAAATTATAATATAAAAGTTGGAAGGCTCTTCAAATTTTTTTCAGTGATTTAAATAACTCAAATATCCAATGTATGTGTGTTATGGAACGTGTATGTGTTATTAACATGTTCTCATTTTGGATTCAGAAGTTTTTTCCGAGCGCTCCTGGATCTCCCACAGGTCGTCGACCCTATGGCCTCCTTCCCTCCACCATCTTCCAATGCAACTTCCACAGCTCTCCCTGCCGGCTCGACTACCTTAAGTTCCAATGGTGGCCCCCTCGCCCTCTTCACAGCACGACGTGGCCCCTCCTAGTACAGTTGCGGCGACGGCTGCTGGCCTCTCTCCATCGGCCGCGACTCCCTCTTCTGGGCCGCCCTCTCATGGATGCACTCCCCCTGGTGCTCCGTCGGCAACGACATTAGGACTTTTCCCTCCGGTTTCGGCCCCCTCCTTCAAAGAGGTGGCTTCACGCCAAGGAAATCCCTCCAGTCTGCATGCAACGACCCCTGAGGTTGCCTCTTGTCAAGGTCGCCCATCCAGGCTGCATGTAGTAGTTCCAAAAGCTTCGACAATTTCCATTCAAATGCCACAGGAAGCCCTAACTCATGCTCGTCATTACAACATGAACGCTCTAGTTTGCAGGTTTAACGAATACTAGCCCAATCTTCCAGATCTGCTCTCTTGGATCTCTTCCGAATGGTACCCGCTCTTAGAGGGAGAAGTCATTACCTGCCCCTGTGCAAAAGGGTTTTTTGTGGTAGTTTTCGAATCTACAAGCGATAGAGACAAGGTGTTTAACTCTGGGCCGTGGTTCTGGGGCAGAGAAAGCATGTCCATGCAACAATGGACCCCTGCCTTCGACCCTTCCAAGGACTATATCTCTTCAGCTCCAGTCCGGGTGAGACTTCCATATTTCCCCCTGCATTTCTGGGGGGATGAGTCTCTTCAATCTATTGGCAATGGCCTCGGCAAGATCCTTTGCAGAAGTCTGGACTCCAAGCCAACCCTCTCCACCTTCTCTCGAATCTGTGTTGAAATGGATTTCTCCAAGGGTTTCCCAGCTGAAATAATTCTTCAAGGCAAGGACTACTCAAGGACCCAAAAACTCGACTATGAGAATCTTAGTTTCAGGTGTAGGAACTGCTTCGAAATGGGGCACTTACCCTGCAAATGTGGAAAACCACCTGGGAAAAAAAGGTCGTCCAAGAGCCAAAGACCCACCTGGTGGATGGGGGCACCAACGGAGCCGCGCTCTGAAAGAAAGGCCCATGAAGCGACAGAGGAAGCATAAGTTGAAGCCGAAATCAAACCCCTTGCTAAGGGGAAAGCTCAGGCATAAGCCACTCCCAAGTCCCCCACCCAGCCAGAACCCCAAATCTCATGCTGGGCAGACCTAGCTGACGAGGAAGACCCTCTAGGCCCAACAAAAAGTCAATTTATGGACCAAAGAAATGAATGGCAAAGCATGTCAAAAAAGAAAAAAAACTTCCAAGCAAGAAATGATGTAATGACACGAAGTCGTTCAGGCTCACTGAAATAGTTTTGGTTTCCGTGACTTTGTACTGAGTTAGGATCTTCATGCATTTGTTTTCCAGTTTACAAGCAAATCTTTATCGATGTATCGAATCCAGTGGCATGTCCACTATTACTAATACAAAAATCCTCTAACTGTTACTGTCAAAAAAAAAAAAAAACATGTTCTCATTTTGAAAGCACGTGCATGTTATTATGGATACTTATTTGGAGGACTTTGTGGTGGATTGGTGATAGATTGGAACTCAAATATCCAATGTATGTGTGTTATGGAACGTGTATGTGTTATTAACATGTTATCATTTTGAAAGCATGTGCATGTTATTATGGATATTTATTTGGAGGACTTTGTGGTGGATTGGTAATAGTTTGGAAGGCAATGAGGCTAGTTTAAAGTTTAAACAAATATAAAAAAATTAAGACTCCAAGTGTTTTGGGCTAACAAGGATTTAGAGAAAATAAACATTTTTTTAAGACCCCCAAACCATTGGTTCTTTGGGATGGACAAGTTTCTCTATGATATCTGTGTCATTCCTTTCTCCCAATTTCCTGTCCACATAAATCAGTGATAGAGTTATTGAATTTTGTCCAAGATCCCTTTTGGTATCAAAGCAAGAGACATCTAGTAAACTAAGATGGAGTTGAGGAATAATTTTACAAGAACCGACCACCATAAGAGAGCCATATGTTACACAATGAATTTTATTTTATTTCGATATTGGCTATAAGACATCACCAACCTCCCTTTAGATATAAGTTATCCTTTAGGTGGAAGCCTAAATAATTGAGAGTGGTCTCAAAGGTTGTGTTCATGAAAGGGAAAAATTGATTTGTATAGAACTTCTCAGGCTTAAATAGACCCGAGCTAATAACTAGAGAATTGGAAGAATTTATCAACATACTCATGGTTGTCATGGTTGTGCAGAATAAGTCTAAAATATCTTTGAGTTTATGCACCATACACTTGGCACCATCATAGAAGATTAGGATGTCATACACAAAAAGTATGTTAGAAATAGAGCATGCATTGCTAATAAGGATACCTTTAAAAGAGTCATTTGTTGTAGTTTCCTTGAGTTCCCTTCTCAATCCTTATACTACTAGGAGAAAGAGGAAACGAGAGAGAGGGCATTCCTGATGAATACCTCTTTCGGAGTTGAAGAATGGTGAATCCAACCCATTGGTTAAAATTGCAAAGGTAAAAAAATAAGTGCATGCCATTACCCAAGCCACAAAGTGTAGGCTAAATCCCAAATGAATGAGAATGAGTAGAAAAAAGAGGAAATTAAATCTATTGAAGGGCTTAGATAGCTCTACTTTGGCTATCATGGCCTTCAATTTTTTTTTCACCAAGTGTAGCCCTTCTTGAGAAACACAACCACCTTATGAATTTGGTGCCTGTTGTAGGGGCTAGTTGGTTCTGTCGACTAGACCCCCTAGTCAAGTCAACTGTAGGAGTCGGTTAAGGAAGTCAGTTGAATAGGTGGTTAGATTCGACCGATGCGACAGATAATATAACTGATTAGTAACTGTACAACACACACACACACACACACACACACACACACACACACACTCACTCACACACACACACACACACACACACACACACACACACACACAAATACATCACACACACACAAATACATCATTATGTAATGGAAATACAAAGTTTTTTCTAGCTATATCTAATAAAATGCCTTGATGGTTCTTCCACTATTGTGTATTTCTATATGTATGCTTGTGTGCTTCTATATATGATGCTATAACATGTATTTCTCTATGTAAGGATCTACTGACAACTTCTTGTACTTGACTACAAGATTGGTTCCGTTGTCGATAGCTATGAACCCAAATATGCATTAAAGAAAGAAGTACATAGATGCTAACTTTAGCAGACATATGTGGATGGTGGGAGCGAAAAATCAACAATTCGAGTAGAAATTATGCACGAAGAAACCAACTAATGTTAGCTGAGACATGTCTGCACTTCTATTCAGAAACACACAAGAGATTCTTGGAGGCAATACCATAAGCATTGTACGAATACATCACTCATTCTAATGTGTAGACTCACTCCGGATGAGCAATTGATGCACAAGATCATCAACAAAGGAAGAACAAATCTAAATGAGTGGTTCAAGAGGATTGTAAAAGACTACATCGAAGATCAAGTGGTTGAAGAAAGAGAGTCAGTTTAGACTATCAAGAATAAATTCTATATCGAGTTACATGATGGGTTTCTTTGTACCGTCCCCTCTTTGCTGCATAAATTTCTCCTAGATAAGGGAGTTAGTGACATCGTTGAGTATCAACCCCCTTTGAAATATCCTCCCCCAAACTCTAATTGGTGAGAAAGACAATAACTGTGGGAAGAATTCTTGGAAGCTAACTGAAAAGACACCAAAGAAGCTTGGGATTACTTCTTAAATAAATGAAATCAGTTAAAATGATAAATGACATTGACCACGAGTAATTTAGGCTGACGTTAGGGGGGATAGATGATTCGTGAGATAGGATAAGTCGAAGTCAAATTTAAAAAAATAAGTCGAAGCCAAAGTCGGACCACACCCAAGTAAAAAATGACAGGAGTCAAGAAAAAGATAACTGAATCAAGTGAGAAATATTCACATCGAATGCAGATTCACAAACCCTCAGCTGACATTCAAAAAATAGAGCCAGATAAAAGGCAGAAGAAGTGAGAAGAGTTATGGAAGGAAAAGGGTCCCAAAAAATCTCATAGAAAACCTACCCAAGCGTGGTAGTTTGCTGGACCAACCCTTGAGAGCACCTTGACAACTCCTAGGAGAAGTGAAAGCTTGCGATTGAGTATAAAAGTCGATGGCACTCAACAAGTTGATGATAAAGTCGATATGAAAATCGACGATTCATGACCTGTGATCTAACTCTCTCCTATAAAACGTCCTAGCCCACACATTTCATACTTTCTCCAACAACAACTTCATATAGATACACAATCACCATGGTTGTGGTGTCGAACTAATAATAATGGCCAAATAAGAGATGCAATTCTAATCGAAGCACAAGACAGTAATCATAATCGACTCGAAGACATAATCATTCATGTCATAGATCTCATAAACGACACCCCCCTACCGAAATTACTTGTAGAAGATTCAAACTCAATAGATAATGAAAGTGAATCGATGTGACCCTGTAGAGGAAGGCTCATCGAGTACATAGATAAAGATTTTCAAATAGAGGACTCAAGTCCAAATCAAGAATGAGTTGAAGATATATCGACTAAAGGACATCTACAGATTACATTGACCTAATCAAACATCTTGATCTTGACTCTATAAAACAATACAACATCAACCTCCAAGTCAACTTTGACTAAAAATCTTGCAATAATTTCAATCGCTAAAAAGAAACCAACAATGGGGCTCAATCACATCCCTATTTACGAAGGGGAAAAAGATCCCAAATAACATTGGTTTGTTTGTGAAAAATTCTAGGAAGTTGTAGATATAGTCGATGAAGAAAAACAAATGGCTCAGTTTGGAGCTTCACTTCCATCCATGGCTCTTACCTGGTTTATGAATTTCATAAACAATAAAATACGTATGAAGAACGAAATAAAGTAGAATTTTCTCTCCTTCAAGACACAAGATACAAGTCATTTGGAATCACAAAAACTTAAGGAAATTAAGAAAAATCCATGTGAGATTGTGCGCGAGTACGACAAGAGATTCAAGGATTTACTAAGTCAAATACCGCATGAAATCGATGAAAATATCCTAGTACAATGGTATGTAGCGGGACTATTACAAAAGATCAAATCTCCATTATGGATGTATGACCTTACGACATGTCAAGAAATCCTAAAAAAATATTAGATGATTAAAATGGGCGATGAAGGACTGGTTAATTCATCAAGCGCCGAAATAAGATTGGAATACATGATCATAGAGATACAACAGACAATTAAAAGCATATCACTCGTTCACAATGAACTCTGGTATACCATTTTCTCTAGTGAAGATCACACTAAAGACTACTGCAAATTTAGAAATGCCTTAGACCCAATATTCAAGCACATCTAGATCGAAACTTATTGAGACATCTATCAAGGATCGACTAATCATGCAACCAGAGATTATCCACACAATCTAAGAAATGCATGTCCCAAATGGTGTCACATTTTCAAAGAGAATAATCATTCCACCCAAGAATGCCACATGAATGTAAAGAATAGAACAAATATCTACCTAGTCTACCATACACAAGTAGTCGACCGGGATTTCGATAAGGGAAACAATTATGAAGGTCGAGGTTGAGGTGGATACCAAGTTTGAGGTAGGGGAGGATAGAGAATGTTTGAAAGAGGACATGGCCGAGGACGATATTATTTCTTTAACTTCTAGAAAGAAGACCACCTCAGTCCAAACTACTTGATAAAATGTAGAACTGATTTAAAATTTTGTAATATTTTTGGAGTAGGAGATCACTCCTTAGAGGACTGCCCAATTGTGCTAGAAAAATTCATGGCCAAAATAAATGTAAACCTTTTACATACCATGTCGAAACAAGATATCATGGATTCAAAAAATATCCATGTGGTAACAAGATCAGGAGTAGGTAAGGATAAATGTTGGATTACTGAGAGGAGGGGTGAATCAATAATAGAGAAATTTAATCATTTTTAACCATATAATCCAAGTGTTATATCAATGTAGCATTATCATCCAATAACTACAGAGTAAATAAGCAATGAACAAATGAACAATCATACACATACACAGTACACTAGTGTTTTACGTGGAAACCCAAAGTGAGAGAAAACCACAAAATGTTTTTTCTTATATGTCTTGAAGAATTACATTCATTGGAAGCACCAAGTTCCTTTGTTTTCCAGTTGCAACTGGAAGGAGGCTCCAACCCCCTTGTTTCTCAGGCTACAACTTGAGGGAAGTTCCAACTCCCCTATTCTCCGGCTACAACCAGAAGGAGGCTACAACCTCCTATGTTCTCTAGATACAACTGGAAGGTGGCCACAACCACATGTCCTTGCCCCATCCAACTACCCTGAAGTAGAAGTAGAATGATGGAACCACTGTCACACTATCACTGTGAGATATACCATTGTAAACCTGTACTAATAAACCTGAACCATGCATCAACCTATACCTCAACCTGTACCATAAACAAGTGCATCAACGATGCACCAACCTATACCAAACAACCTGTAATAAATCTGTGATCTGAAATCGGATCTAGAAGCCTGATAGGGCTTGAAAAATGCTCAAAAATGAATGTGCTCGGAATGCGACGAAACCTATTCCATTGCGTCCGTCTCGTCTTCTTGATTCTGGTGGTATATTTACTTTGTCAAACGGACTCCATATGGATAAGATATCGCATTCTGTCCGAAAAGTCAAACATGTAAAAAAAAGGGATGACTGTACAGTCCGTACAGTCCACGTGTCATGCTGACTGTGTAGACCATACGGTTCGTACAGGTGATGTGGCACTCCCAGAAGGTGACATGTGGCAGCTCCAGGAGGTGACACGTGTCAGGCATATTTGGACGTACAGACAGCCAGTTGGGCCAATCCAGAGGTGACACGTGTCACCACTATAAGGGTGACACGTGGCACGGGTGACGTCAGCGACTAACATGGAAGAATGACGGGACAATACGGTGATTGACGTGGAAAGTTGATGTGGCAGTACGGCTCTAGCACATGGGCCAATCGACAGTTGACATGTGGCATGATGTGGTTGGTGGTTAAGGTGCCACATGGCCCAGTCAAGGGCTACCACGTGGCACCCCGTGATTGGTTTGATGGTTATGTGTTAAAATTTTATTGTGGCTTGGCCGGGAGTCGAACCGGTGACCTCCCCCGTGGGCAAAGGACTGGCAGGGCTGGGCTAACCGCCCTCCCGGCCGGTAATTCTTATTTACCATGTGGTGCATATTTTATTTGAATTTGATTTAAGTTTGAAGCCGCGGGGGGAAAGGGCCGGGGCCTAGCCCCAGCCCTTTGCATTGTTATATGACCGTTTCATATAACCGGAGTGCGGGGCACCAAACACGTGGAGGTTATAACCATGGGGCCCGTGGTCCTATGCCACATGACCAGGAGTCTTACCACCGTTTTGAGCGCGGGGGCGGTTATACAACGATCAAGCCGTGGCCCTATGCGAACACCACACGACTGGGGAGTTAGCGCAAAAGGGGGGGCCAGCGCACAGCCCTTTGTGCTGGCTCTCGACCACATGGAGCCTCATATGACCAAGAATCAGGGCGCGTGCATGGAAAGGGGGCTTATGCCCAATATTAACAACTAAAGTGGGTTTTTATGCCTATGTTATGGGTTTAATTGTAATTAAGCCCATTTTTAATGGTTTTTTTCCATTTTTGGGAGATATTGGGCATTTTTGGAGCCTAAATTTTGGGAGGAAGTTGGAGATGAATAACCAACTTCCCAGCTATATAACCCAGGCCTATTTGAGGCTATGGGAGGGCATTTAGAGCAGAGTTATGCTGAGGAGAAGCCAAGCCAAAGTCATTTTGAGGCAGAGAAGCTTTTGAGGAGGAGACGCTGTCGGACCATTTCTGGGAGCTCTGGACGTCCGTTTTGCGTGCCGTTTTCTTTGCATGGTTATGGAGATATGGAAGAACATGACCAGATTAGTCTTGTATCCATTTGACATTGCAACGATGTACTTTTTATCTTTTGAACATAAATAAAGAAGCCTCCCCCACAGAAAAAGGCCCGGAGACGTAGGCAAAGTTGTGCCGAACTCCGTTATCAATCTGCGTGTTATGGTTTGCTGTTTATTATTTCATTTCAGATCTGCATATATGTATATGGCTGTCATAATTCCTCTTCTTTCCTCATTCTTTCGCTAAGTTTCTCAAATGGTTAATTAACGCATGCAAAATTAAAACTCAACCATAAGTCATTAAAAGATCCTACAGATCAATCTGTACCATAAACAAGTGCATCCAACCATGTACCAAGTATGTACCAATAATGTGTCAACTACTCATCAACTATGACTCATCAAAATGTATCAACATCATCAACTATACACCTCATGTATGTGCCAACTCATCAACTACTTGTCTCAACCATGTACCCAACATATACCTTAACTAAAAGCCCTCATCATTTTCATCATCAAAATATGATTTGTAACTCTGTAATAGACCTGGTGTATATGATCACATACCTGCAAACCTTCCTTAACTTTCACAACAAGAGACTAGCATTTTCATCAACCTTTTCTTTAGTCTCACATGACTAGTTTGGGATTAGTCAACAACCCTAACTTGAAATAATCATAACTATGTACCTGTAATGAATAAAGATCTAAAAATAGTACACAATGTTCTTCGGTTTATTTAATGCAATTTATTTAGGTGTCACTACTTGGAACCTCTCAGAAAAGGAGTTATATCAAAAATTTCATACCTTGCTGAATTCTAGCTTATTCTAGAGAGCGACCTTGTAGAGCATGCCCCACATGGAATATTTGTTGAATGGATCTGAAAATATTACAAAGAATACTAAAGACTGTACTATAACCAACACATTTGGTCTTTTCGAATTTTGATCTGTTATGAAGAATTTATGACGTTTTTACCCGAAACACCTGTTTTAGACTAGTTTCAGGACTAGCCACAAATCCTATTTTCCACGGAGTGTAACTCCAAAAATAAAACGACCCACAAGCTGAAATTTTTACCAAAGATACTTGGATATGTTTCCTCAATGGACTATCAATTTCACAGTCTGAATCATTCTAGAAAAAAAGTTATTGCAAAAATGGTGAGATGACCTGTAAATAACATACCTTAGAAAGCATCATCAAAAGAATTTATCCTCCCTTGAATTCCGACCTTATTTTCTTCACCTTCCCTCTGAAATTCAGCTTAGATATCCTTTGGTTACCCCAGTCACCTATAGATATTCAGTATGCTCAAGTGTGATATAAAATGGGAGAGCCTTGCCTCTTATTTATACTCTCCAAATATCTTCCTTAGAAGCATCTTCTAGGTCAGTTAACCCATTTCTAGGTCAATTAACCCATTTATAGGTCACTTAACCTATTTTCCTCATTTTTAGGGTTAACCACTTTCCATAATTAGAAAATTCTCCATTACTTTATCATTTAAATATTCCTCCTTGACTTTGTCACCTCACTTTATCATTTAAATAATCTTCTTTGATTTTGTCAC
>JZKD02S2060087.1:778144-796309 GCA_000966675.3 Picea glauca | reverse complement strand
CCCTAATATTGGCTCATTACCCCTTAATTGGGGCATATTATATTAGTAATGTTATTTTATTTATGTCAGCTTTAGGCCATTAGCTGTAATTATACCTCCTAGTCTCCTATATATAACAAGGATACATTTTCATTTTGAATCATCTTGTACTTGAACATTTAAGTGGGGTAAAAGGAGGTTGCCCCGTCGAAGAGGCTTATTTGGTTCTTAACAATCGAACATGTACCTTAACCAAAATCCCTCATCAATTTCATCATCCAAATATGATTTGTAACTCTGTAATAGACCTGGTGCATATGATCACATACCTACAAACCTTGCTTAACTTTCACAATAAGAGACTAGCATTTTCATCAACATTTTCTTTAGTCTCACATGACTAGTTTGGGATTAGTCAACAACCCTAACTTGAAATAATCATAACTATGTACCTGTAATGAATAAAGATATGAAAATAGTACACAATGTTCTTCAATTTGTTTTATACAATTAATCTAGGTGTCACTACTTGAAACCTCTTAGAAAAGGAGTTATAGCAAAAATGGCATACCTTGCTGAATTCTGGCTTATTCTAGAGAGGGACCTTGTAGAGCGTGCCTCACATGGAATATTTGTCTAATGGATCTGAAAATGTTATACATAATACTAAAGACTGTACTCTAACCAACACATTTTTTCTTATTGAATTTGGATATGTTATGAAGAAGTTATGACGTTTTTACCCGAAACACTTGTTTTAGACTAGTTTCAGGACTACCCACAAACCCTATTTTCCATGGAGTGTAACTCCAAAAATACAACGACCCACATGATGAAATTTTTACCACAGATACTTGGATATGTTTCCTCAATGTCCTATGGTGAGATGAACTCTAAATAACATACCTTAGAAAGCATCATCAAAAGAATTTATCCTCCCTTGAATTCTAGCCTTCTTTTCTTCACCTTCCCTCTGAAATTCGGCTTAGATATCCTTTGGTTACCTCAGTCACCTATATATATTCAATATGATAAAGTGTGATATAAAATGGGAGATACTTGCCTCTTATTTATTCTCTCCAAATATCTTCCTTAGAAGCATCTTCTAGGTCACTTAACCCATTTCTAGGTCACTTAAACTATTTTCCTCATTTTTAGGGTTAACCACTTTCCATAATTAGAAAGTTCTCCATTACTTTATCATTTAAATATTCCTCCTTGACTTTGTCACATCACTTCATCATTTAAATAATCTTCTTTGATTTTGTAGCTTCACTTTATTATTTAAATAATCCTTCTTGACTTTGTCACTTTACTTTATCATTTAAATAATAATTTCTTCTTTGCAAGCTCTTTGACTTCTTTGACCTTTTGGGGCTTCAAACCAACATATGAGGGTACTCCAACTTTGTAAGGCCATAACTCTCAAACCGTGAGGAGTTATGTGACGTTCCACATACCACCAGAAATGGCATGACATGTACTATCCATATAGAATAGTATTACCTTCAAATATATTAAAATTCATACCATTATACATGAAACAACCTTGGGTCCATTACCCAAACCTTTGTGCTACCAAAATTCGCTACCTGACTTTCTTCAAGGGTTGACATCAATGAAAACCAACCTTAATCAACAATAAATACCTGGAGGCACCAAATCGACAAGGGAACAAAGTTCCATATATTGACCCAACAAAGAAGAAAGGATAATGCAAGAAGCATTGAATTTATTTAAAAATATTGACCAGGAAAAACCAAATAAAGGATGATCAAGTATTTCAAACACCGCCATTGAGGAATTTTTACAACTGCTAAAAGAAAAAAAATCATTAGGATGCCTTATCGACTTAATGAACATATTGAGAGAATAGAAGAAAATCAAAGACCCGTAAAAAGTGTAAGGAATTTGTCTCAAGAAAGAACCACGAATGACTTTAACCCTCAAGTCGACCTAGAAGTGGATGTCCACATGATTAAAAAATTCATGGTTGATTTTGGATCACAGGTGAATATCCTTCCTAAAGAATCAAGGGTATGACTTGGAAGACCCCTGCTACAATTGACAATGAACTAATTAAAACTAGCAGATCAAAGATTCATCAATGCAATCGACACTCCCAAAAGTGTCATCACTTCTATAATGGGAATTTCCATGAGAGTCGATTTTGAAGTTATAAAACTAGTCAAAGGTATTCCTTCTTATCCAGCGCTAGTCAAAAGACCTTGGGGCCAGAACATGAAAGCCACAATATATTTAGAAATAGACTGGATCAAGATCAAATGAAGCGGAAGAAAAATCATCATCCTCCTAGACCCAAAAGAAGGAAAACCATGGGTCGAGACATAGGATGAGGCCCAAGAAGCATGTTGACTATACCAAGTAATGCATGAACAAAAAGACAATGTTGAACCTAACATTGAAGGATAAATAATAGTTGGATCTCCACCGTCGATAGGCCAAAATTCAGATTTTGAGCTATACTTCAACATACTTCAATGAGGTCAGTGTATAAGGAGTTAGGGCTCGATCTGGTTGAGCCTTTGCAAGATCAGCCTCGCAAACCCCAATGACCACCCATGGGGGATGAAAAGAAAGACGAGAGAGCAGGAGATCCTATCAAAATATTGCTCAAGGATGCCCTTGAAAAATAAAGGAACGCGATGATGGATAACTTTGCCCAAATCCTTCAACGATTTCCCACTGGCGGTGCATCTGCATCCAACAACCACTCTGGAGGTGCAACCCCTTTTAAGGTACAAGTAAACTTTTACATTCCCATATTTGATGGTCAAATAGATGCAGATCCATAGATAGATGGTTGAATCTATTAGAAGGATATTTCTCCGTTCATGAATTTTTCGACTGGGAGAAGATTATTTTTTCACTGCTCAAAGCCGCCCCCCATGTCAAGGACTGGTAGGAAACCCACTGTGAGAAAAAATATGAGGAGGAACCCTCCCTATTCTCAGCCGTACCCACTTGGAATTCTTTCCGAGATTCTATCAAGGAACAATATTATCCCATGTGGAGCTATGAGGACAAGTACATACAATGGAATACGCTGCGACAACAAAGGTATCAAGATGTGCATTAGATGACGAATCTATTCCATACCTTGCGCACAAAGTTGGGTATCAAAGATTCAGAGAAACATTTGGTGTTGAAGTATTGCAGTTGTCTACACAGATACATTCAGGAGGAAATGGAGTTCCTCGACATCTCCTCACTTGGTACGACATATCGGTATGCTGCCAAGATTGAGCAAAAATTCAAACGGAAGAAGCGAGACTTTGGATCTGTGAATCAAAAGCAAGCGAAAGGTTCCCCCAAACCGTAGAACAAAGGACAAAGCCAAGGCATGGAGGCACAAGAAAATATGCCAAATCCACAAGCAAAGAACAACACTATGAAGCCAAAGAAGGACACGAGAAAGTGGTGTGAGTTCCATAAGAGCTCCACTCACAACACAAGTGAGTGTCAAGCCAAACGGTCACTGGTGGCCAAGATGAGGGCTTCTAAATTAGATGCATGCTCTGACACTGAATCATGACCCGAGAAGGGGAATGAAATAAGGAAGTAGATTATCAATGCAGAGCCCAATGCCATCGTTGCCACCATGGAGATCCAAAAGGAAGAACCAGAAGATCTAGAGGAGGAGGAGCGTCTCTTCCAATCCCATATGTGGGTAAAGGGTTCCCTGCTACAGTTCATCATCGATAAAAGGATCCAAAATAACCTCATTTCAGAAGAGGTCATGAAGTGGTTGGGATTTCCGACCACAACACACCCACAGTTGTACACCATCGGGTGGCTTCACCAAGGATGAGATATCTGCATTAGCTAGCAATTCTGCTTTCCCTACAACATCAATCCCTTCACTGATGAGGTATTATGTAACATTGATCCTCTTGATGTTTGTGATGTATTATTAGGCCAACCGTACTTGTGGAAGTGACATGATGTGTATGAGTCCCGACCTCGTGCTATTATTGTTACCTTGGGAAATAAGTTGTACATGATACTAGAGGTACCACCACCCACCACTATCTCTTTGGTTACTGCAAAACAATGTAGTAAGCTCATTTCCAAAATGGGAAATTTGTTTTCCTGATGATCTTCCCTCAGGGAAAGAAGAAGATTGTGGCCACGACCTCTAGATAGGGCTCCTCCACATGAAAACAATGAATGGACAAGGTCGTGGAGGAGTATCAGGACATCTTCACCTCATCTGCAGGGGTGCCTCTGCACTATTAGGTCAAGCACCCCATCGATCTGACCCTAGGTGAACCACTTCCCAATGGAATGATCTATCAACGCTCTTTTCTAGAGAATGATGAAATCAAATGACAAATTCGGGAGCTGCTACAGAAAGATCACATCCGACCAAGTTCATCGCCCTATGGGAGCCCAACCGTGTTGGTGCAGAAGAAGGATGGGACTTGGAAACTCTATATTGACTATCGGGCCCTAAACAAGATCACCGTCCGGAATAGGTACCCAATCCCACAGATTGATGACCTTCTTGACCAACTCAAAGGGGTGAAATATTTTAGCAAGATCGACTTGAAGTCCAGGTAACACCAGGTACCAATCGAACCGTCCGATGTGTGGAAGACTACCTTCAAAGATAAGGAGGGCCTTTTCAAATGGTTGGTCATGCATTTTGGGTTGACGAATTCTCCCGCAACCTTCATGAGGATGATGGATGACATATTGTGGCCATTCACCAACTCATTTCTAGTAGTGTACTTAGATGATATCCTAATCTTCAGCCAGACTTGGGAAGAGAACCTCCACCACATCCGACAAGTCCTCCAAACATTGCGGAAACAGAGGTTGTGTGCCAATTTGGAGAAGTGCACCTTTGGCATGACCCAGGTTCAGTATCCGGGATACATTATTGATGAGCGTGGGGTTCATGTGGATCCATCCAAGATCCAAGTCATTGGGGATTGGCCAGCCTCGACCACTTTAACAAAGCTTAGCAACTTTCCGGGTCTTGCTAAATTCTACCACCTGTTCGTGTTGGGATTCTCTCATATCACTTGGCCCTTGAGTCAAGTCACCAAGGGAGGAGAGAAAGAAAAATTATTGTGGTCGAAATCTCATCAAAATACATTCACAGAATTTAAACATCGCCTCTATTGCGCCCCAATGCTCACATTACTAGACTTGCAACAACCATTTGATATCGAGACAGATTCCTCTGACTATGCTATTGGAGCAGTTCTTACTCAACAGGGGCATCCAACGACATATCACAGTGTGATAGTGTCTAACACAATCTAAAAGTATCCCAATTATGAAAAAGAAATGTATTCCATTATGCAGGCTTGCTGACAGTGGAAGCATTACATTTTGGGGAAGGAAACAATCATCCACACAGACCACTGACCCCTATAGTTCATACAGACACAAGGGAAGTTGCAGAATGATCACCATCAAAAGTGGTCCAAATATCTGCAACAGTTTCATTTGAACATCAAGTACAAGAAGGGAAGCACCAATAATGTTGCAGACTGCCTCAGCTGACCACCGATCATGGCGATAACCACCATGCTCAATTCTTGTGGGCATGAGACTTCTGATTGACCGCTTCTCTATAAGAGCGATCCAAATTTTGGCCACACATACAAGACGCTCTTGGAGGATAACCAAGTTCCAAATTTTCACCTCTAGGATGCACTAATATGTCACCTGGGACACCTTTGTGTTCCTTCAAGTGAGCGTGCCGAGATGATTTGGGAAGTGCACTATAGTCTGGTTGCTGGGCATTTCGGGGTCGAGAAAATAGTGGCAGTACTGCAAAAGTATTTCTATTGGTCAAACCTTCGACAGGATGTCAGGAAGCACATCAGATCCTACACTGCCTGCTCCATTTACAAACCGAACATCAAGAAGCAAGGCCTCTATACTCCGCTGCCTACCCCTAGTTGACCTTGGAAATCCATCTCCATGGATTACATGTTGGGCCTTCCTTCTACTAAGAATGGAAATGACTGTGTTTTTCGTGGTCGTCAATAGATTCTCGAAGATGGCCATTATGGAAGCTTTCAAGAAGAATAGCACAACATAAGCCACTACTAAAATATTCTTTGAACGAGTGTGGGTACACTTTGGGATCCCACAGTCTATCATCTCAGGTCGGGACAACAGGTTCCTTAGTACATTTTGGTCCAATCTCTGGTCAATGCTGGAAACCAAGCTCACCAAGTCCACAACTTTCCATCCCCAAACTGATGGCCAGACATAGGTCGTCAACAGGATGATCGTACACATTTTGCGCATGTACAACTCAAAGAATCCACACACATGGGATGCGATCCTCCCCTATGTACAACATAGTTATAACCAGGCTCTCCACAGCTCAACTGAACACAACCTCTTTTAGGTGGGTTTGGGATTCCAGCCACTATGTCCCATTGATGTAACCATACCATTTGCAGCTACTCAAGCTGATTCGACTCATGTCTAGTCTGAAGATGCCAAGGTGAACAACTTCATTGAGCGCATTCAACACATTCACCAACAGGTTCATGACATATTGGATAGGGCCAATGCTAAGTACAAGCAATTACATTATCAACATCGGGTGCAACACAACTTCTAGGTGGGTGACAAAGTGTGGCTACATTTGTAGAAGGAGTGCCTCGTTGGACCCCACTACAAGCTTCACCCACTCCGATATGGGCCATACACCATCACCAAGGCTGTAGGGGACAATGCCTTCGAGCTCAGTATCCCACCATTCCTTGGTCTGCACCCAATGTTCAATGTGGATCGCCTTCGACCTTACTTTCCACCTCTATTGGACACATCTGACATGGCAGAACAACTCACACCAACATAGTTAAACCTAGATTGCATGGAACAAGACAAAAATGATCGGATTATGGACACACATATCAATAACACCCGCCAACAGAGGATCCAACTATATCGAGTTGTCAAAGCAGGCCAACTCCTTCACTAGGGCAAGTGGCTCACTAGGGACCAAGTTCAACAGAAGTTTCCTCATCTCATGGAGGAACTCAACGCAATGGGGACCATTACTTCCTAAGGGGGGAGAAATGATCTAGGTGGATATTGGTGGCCACCTGCCTATTCCACTTGGACCCCCACCATTGTTTCTTTCAGTTTTTCAATTTCCTTAATTGTAGCACAATTTACTATTTTTGGTAGTTTTTCGGGTCTTGAACTTCCAGAGTCGTTTTGAGGCCCTAAACGACGTTTTTTGGGCATGGTCCGATTGAAAAATATCAATATGATATGTTTTGCCAACTATTGTAGTCCTCAAATAGATCTTTCTAATGATGTATCATATGCGTCAAACAAAGATAGTATGCCAAAGTTATGACCCCGAAAAATTGATGTACCAATTTACCTCGACGGGGCCCATATTATGGCGTTTCATCTCCTAGGGTTAGGTTTTTGGATGTTTAGGGTTTCCATTATTTCTCAATAATATATAGGCCTTCGAGCCTCATTGAAACACAAAGTTCAGAGTCTTGTAGCCACCACATCTCTTCTCAGAGATAAGCTACCAACGCCCTAGCTAGTTTATTTCTATTCTGTATGTAAACAAATTTAAGTCCTTTGATATTAATGAAATGAAGTGTTATTTCCATTGCATATTTTTATTCATGGTTATTTGTGTATTTTGTTGTGTTCCTGCATAAATCCGGATCATCTTGTGATGGTGTGTTCTAAGGTATGTTATTTAAAGGTCATGTTACCATTTTCGCTATAACATTTTTTCTAGAATGATTAAGATAGTGAAAATTGGAGGAGGTTGATAAGACATGTCAAAGTCCTTGTGGTAAACATTTCCACTTCTGGGTCATTGTATTTTTGGAGATACACTCTGTGCAATATAGGGATTTTGACTAGTCCCGAAACTAGTCTTAAACAAGTGTTCTGGGTAAAATAGTCATAACTTCTTCATAGAGGATCCAAATTCTATGAGACCAATTTCAGTGGAAATATAATAGTCGATAGTATATTTTATGTGAGTTTCAGAATTATATATCAAATATTGAGTGTTTGGCATGCTGTAAAAGTTATCTCTCTAGAATATGCTAAAATTCAGGAAGATTTTCCATTTTCTCTATAACTTCTGTTCTAAGAAGTTTCATACCCTAAATTTTGAGGAGATGGAAGAAATATATCATGGTATATGTGGTTAAATTTCAGACCTTTATTCATTACATGTATGGAGTTATACTTGTTGAAATTTAGGATTTGCGACTAATCCAAAACTAGTCCCGCGAGACTGAGGTAAAGTTTGATGAAGATACTATTCTCTTTTTGATAAAGTTGAGGAAGAGCTACGGGTATGCAATTTTGTGTATCAAGTTTTCTACAGGATTAGAGGTATGATTTACATGTGTTATTGAGGTTTATGTTTATGCTACATGCTTAAGGCATGTCTTGATGATGATGGTACATCATATGGTACACCTTTGTGATGTTATGATTCATTGTTAGAAGTATATCTTGGTATTTGGTTTGGTATATGTCACTATGATGTTATCACATACTTGAGGCACATTGTTGATATTTTGACACATTGGATACTTGGCATATGGTATGGTATAGGTTCCAATTCAGGTTGATGTACATGGTATGATACATGTTGATGTACATGGTATGGTACATGTTGATGTGCATGGTTTATTCATGGTTGATACAGATTGATGTACATGGTTGATGATTGATGTACATGGTTTGGTGATGGTATTTGTTTTCATGTTAGTGGATCAATTGGTTGATGATGGTATATAAGTGATAGAGACATTGAAAGTGATAGGTTGGTTGATGTGACAATGACATTGACAGGTTGGTTGATGTATTGGTGACATTAGTAGTGACAATATCAATGGTAGTGACAATGAGTATACACTTATATTTCAGGGAGGTAGGATTGGGCAAGGAAAGGGGGTTGTAGCCTCCTTTCGGTTGGTGTCGAAGAAATCAAGGAGTTGGTGCTTCCTTTAGGTTGGTGGCTGTAAATCAGGGGGTTGGTGTCTCCTTCTTGTTGGCATTAGAGAACTCAGGGAGTTGGTGCTTCCTTCAGGTTAGTGTTTTTAAATCATGGGGTTGGTGCCTCCTTCCAGTTGGTGCTAGAGAATTTGGAAGTTGGTGCTACCTATGAATGTATTCTTGAGATATATAAGAAATCCTTCAGTGGTTTTCTCCCATTTGGGTTTCCACGTAGATTATGGTGTACTGTGTATTTGATGTGATATTGTTGAATTGTACTTCTTATGGTTATATGCTCATGATATATTGAATGCAATCATAAATGATATACTGCTGATAAAAAAGTTGAATATTATATATTGTTATTGAAAGTGGTAAAAAGTTATCATATTGATTCATCCCCCTTCTTAGTATTCCAACAATTGATATTAGAGCCAGTCCTTTAGAAAATTGTTTAATCACTGAAAGGAAGATCATGGAGTACACTAAGATTGGGGTACCATAGTTTAATGGAAAAATATATGTTTTTTGGAGTGCAAAAATGAAATCATTTATAGAAGCATAGGGATTTGTCGTTTGGAAATCAGTTGTGATAGGATACACCTCTATAAAGAAACCAAAGACTACAACCAAGAGGGAATTGAAAATAAACAAAAAAATAATAATGAATTTCACCTGGGAAGGATTACCTGATCAAAAAAGAGAGAAAGTTGGAAAATGTTCATCAACTAAAGAACTTTGGGATAATCTATATAATCTATACTCTACGGAATCCCATTCTACCGCATATATGAAACATGCTAACAGGAACTAAGAATATGTTGAATTTCTATGGAAAGAATGAAACCCATCAGATCATACAAATTTAGAAGAAGAAGATTATGAGAGGCACCTAACCAGTGCTTTAAACAAGTTGGTAAAAGAAGGAGAGAAAAATAAGTCACTCGAGGAAGAATTGAACAAGATAAAAAGAGAGTCTCAAAAACTCAACTCTGAAGAAGTCTAGTAGATGATTACAAACCTAAAAGTCCAAATAGAAGAAGCCATAAGGATTGAAGAAACACAAAAAATACAGTTGGAAGAGAAGCAATTTTTGGAAGATGAAATAGTAACACAAAGAAAATAAGCAGACAAGAGAGAAGGGATTTTGACTAGACATCTCAAGGAAATATCCGAGGATTTAAATAATCTTGAAGAATAATTCAGTCAACAAGAAAGAATACTTGAAGAAGAAATTGTCTCCTTGAATACCCAACTTGAAGAAGCAAAGAGAAAGGAAGAAGTCACGAAGATCCAAATGATGAAGAAAGAAGAATATTGTGAGAAGTTTGAAGAAGAAGTTGTCACATTAAGAATTGAAGTTGTCAACCTCATCGAGAACGTTAAAGGGAAAGGAAAAAACACATCACCGGTAAAGAATGTTGAAGACAAATGTTACAGGTTACTATAAAAGAAGAATGAAGAGAAGGCTAAGAGTTATGCAGAGGTTATCAAAGATTATATTAAGAAGGAAGAATGTGAGCCATCAAAGAAGAAGATTCCAGAAATGAAGAAAACTCAAGAAGAAGATTACAGAAGAGACGAATATCAAATAAGACCTTCCACTTTTAAGAATCAATGAAGCTTCACTCATTATGAATGAAACACCATAACATAATATAGTGATCAACCAAGGTATGCATTCATAAGGACTACATCACAAAGAATATCATTCACTCCCAGGTATGAAAATTTGTTTTATGGTCATTGTTTTATTTGTACTAACTTTGAACATAAAGCTACAAATTGCATAGCTTATGGAAGAAATGGTTAAACAAGAAATGAATATGTGACTCCATATAATATTGAATGTTACAAATGCCATAACTATGGACATATAGGTCATGATTGTAGAAGCATGATGGATATTTCTATGAAAGAGAACAATGATATTATATATAAGAAAGTTTTGAAAATAAAAGAAAAACAAATGAATGAAGACCATGTCCCAGAGATCGTACTCACAGTATTTGTGGTAGTGCAAGATCATGATGAATCCACAGGAAAAGAGGAAGAGGTCAGAATTAAGAAAGAGGACGATGATGAATTCACAGATTAAGAGGAAGATTACTTCACATCAAAGCGGGTATTTTTTTGATCCATCTAGCTTGGAGACTCCTAGAAAATATGAATATTGAACAAGGGGATTCTAAGTAGTATCTCTACAGATTAGAGAGCTATATTTCAAGCAGTATGAAGTATTTGTAGTATTTGGAAAGACAGTTTCGTAATGGTTTGATGACAATTGCACATAATATCATGTGATAGTTTGAGGAGCATCTTTTAGAACACATTCCCATGCAGGTATAAGATGATTGTTACAAAGGTAGAGATTCATGATTTCATAGTGGATTCCACACATATATTCAACCGAATATTTACACAGAGGATTCCAGGAATGTATTCAAACAGGGATGTATTTAGTCCAGATTGTTGTAGACATGTAGAGTCTGATTTGCAGATTAAATAGACAATTTGAGCAAAAAAATATATGTAGTGATCAGTTGTAGAAGATTAAAAGAAGTATCCATAATGGTAAAGTGATAGATGGGTCAACAATGTATGTAGTTGAGTAGTAAAGTCATGGAAAATTGTATGAAATATGAACAAAGATGGATTCATGAGAGCCTTGATAGGTCTAAACATATATATGATAGTGGATGAAAGAAGATTAACAATTGGAATCAATGGAATTATTGGAATCAATGAAATTGGTTAGTCATAAGAAGGCAAGTAGTGAAAGGCACAACAAAAGAGGGAATATAAATCCATCAGTAGAATATATATCGTCAAAGGAAAGTATCGTCATTTATGTGAACTTGACAAGCCAGGACGATTTGAAGTCAAGTAATTTTTGAATTCTTTTTATATATGTTAGTGAATTACAAGAGGAAGCACCAATGGACAAAGAACACCAGAAGAGAAGAAATAAATCATATATAGGAAATCAAACATTGATCTACATAACGTCTTGCAAAAAAGTCAAGGAAGCGAAATTGTCAGAGAAATATCAAAAGCATGAAGATAGGGGGAGTGCATGAAGTTAGAGAAAGATTTTTCAGATAAGATATGTCGATAGGGGGAGTTAACCTTTTACCGATGATGTCAAAGGGGGATAAAGAGAAATATCATAAGATAAAGATTAGAAGCATGAATATAGGGGGATCATCCCCAAGGGGAGATACCCTTTTCATTGATTTCAAATGGGGAGAGAAACACAAGGAGAAAAACATCGAAGGAGCATTGGTCACATGTGGATTATGAGAGTTTCCATCAATGCCAAAGGGGGATATTGTTGGACAATTGGTTTTCATTGGTGTCAACAAGTAGTGGTTGTTATTTATGTCAACATATGTGATGGGTGTATTTGGAAAAGTCTCCAAAGTGGTCCCCTTATGGCATAACTCTAAGCATGGCCCTCATGAAAAGATGCTTTGAAGAAGTCTATAATAAAACCATATGTGTGGTCATGAAGCAATTTTTTTTTGAGGAATAAGGACATGAAGGATAGTATAAATGTAGGTAACACACTCATATATAGATAGTCCTCATCATTTCATTTCCAACGATAGGTAGAACATCATGTAGTTCCTCACAGTTGAGGAGTTATGTGGTCATGAAGTTGGAAGCCCTAGAAATGGGTTAAGAAGCCCCTATGGAAGCCCAAAATATGGGTTAAGAAGACCCTAATTGGTTTCAAGTCATTAAGGAAAGGGTATTTAGTGGTTGTAACAAGAAAATTCAAGAAGCCCTCAATTTAAGGAAAGAGGTTACATAGAAAAAGTATATATACACCTCAAGAAGTCACTCATAAGTAAATTCACACACATATTCTATTGAATATATTATATGTGAGTAAGTGATTCTTATATGAGGTAACAAAGGATATTTGAGGCAAATTTTAGAGGGGATATGAAGTGAAGAAGGGAAAAATTCGAAGGAAGGATGAAGTCTTGTGATGATGTGTTCTAATGTATGTTATTTAAAGGTCATCTTGCCATTTTAACTATAACTTGTTTTCTAGAATTATTCAAATAGATAAAGTTGGAGGAGGTTAATAAGACATGTCTAGGTCCCTTTGGTAAAAATTTCAACTTCTGGGTCTTCGTAATTGTGGAGATATGCTCTTTGGAAGATATGGTTTTTGACTAGTCTTGAAACTAGTCTTAACCATGTGTTCTGAGTAAAACAATCATAACTTCTTCATAGAGGATCAAAATTATGGGAGACAAATTTTAGTGGAAACATAACATATTGTAGAGTCTTTTGTTTATATTTCAGAATCAGATATCAAATATTGAGCACGTGGCATGCTGTACAAGTTCACTCTCTAGAATAGGTTAAAATTAAGGAAGGTTTGCCATTTTCTCTATAACTTCTGTTATGAGAAGTTTCAAACCATGAAATTTTGAGGAGATGGAAGAAATATCTAATGGTATTTGTGATTAAAATTAAATACCTTGATTCATTACAGGTACATATTTATATTTGTTGAAATTTAGGGTTTGTGACTAATCCAAAATAGTTCCGCGAGACTGAGGTAAAGTTTGATGAAGATGCTATTCTCTTGTTGCCGAAGTTGAGGAAGAGATACATGTCTACAATTTTTTGTATAAAGTCTACTACATGATCAAAGGTATTCTTTAGATGTGTTATTTATGGTTATGTTTATGGTACATGCTTAAGGCATGTCTTGATGCTGATGGTACATGATATGGTACACCTTTGTGATGATATGATACATTTTTAGAAGTATATCTTGGCTATCTTGGTATCTGGTTTGGTATATGTCATGGTAATGTTATCACATACTTGAGACACATTGTTGAGACTTTGGCACATCTTGGATACTTGGCATATGGTATGGTACATGTTCTAGTTCAGGTTGACATACATGGTATGATATAGGTTGATGTACATGGTATGATACGAGTTGATGTATCTGGTACAATACAGGTTGATGTACATGGTATGGTACATGTTGATGTGCATGGTTGATACAGGTTGATGTACATGGTCTGGTGATGGTCTTTGTATTCATGTGAGTGGATCAGTTGGTTGATGATGGTATATTAGTGATAGAGACAATGACAGTGATATGTTGGTTGATGTGACAATGACACTGACAAGTTGGTTGATGTGACAATGACATTGACAAGTTGGTTGATGTATTGGTCACATTGGCAGTGACAATATCAATGGTAGTGACAATGAGTCTACACTTATATTTTAGGGTGGTAGGATGGGGAAAGGAAAGGGGGTTGTAGCATTCTTCTGGTTGGTGCAAGAGAACTTAGGGAGTTGATTCTTCCTTTAGGTTGGTGCCTGTAAATCAGGGGGTTGGTGCTTGCTTCAGGTTGGTTCCTGTAAATCAGGGGGTTGGTGCCTCCTTCCAGTTGGTGCTGGATAATTTGGAAGTTTGTGTTTCCTATGAATGTATTCTTGAGATATATAAGAAAGCATTCCATGGTTTTCTCCCATTTGGATTTCCACGTAAATTCTGGTGTACTATGTATCTAATGTGATATTGTTGAATTGTACTGCTTATGGTTATATGATCATGATATATTGAATGCAATCATAAATGATATACTACTGATAAAGTTGAAGATTATATATTGTGATTTAAAGTGGTAAAAGGTGCTCATACTGATTCACCCCCCTTCTCAGTATTCCAACAGTTAAGGCATTCCATGAGTGCATCGACAAAACAATGACATTATACTTTGATGACTCGACCATCTATAGTCTCCTAAAATACCATATACAATGGCTAAGAATAATGTTGGAGAGATGTAGGCAAATACATTTATCTTTAAACATTTAAAAATGCATCTTTGCCACACCAATTGGTTTATTGTTGTGCCACATTGTATGCAAAGATGGGATTAAGGTAGACATGGCTAAGATCAAAGTCATTGTTGATTTGAAACCACCAGTGAACAAAAAAAAAAAAAAATATTCCTTGGGAACACATGATACTATCAAAATTTTATTCATCACTAATTTGACATTACATTTCCAATTGACGAGTTACTAAAGAAAGAAGATGAATTTTGCTAGAGCCAAGAATGCAACAAGTCTTTCGAGATGTTAAAAAAAAAGTTGGTAGAAGCACCTATCTTAAGATTCCTGGACTGGTCGAAGAAGTTCCACATGCATGTCGATATCCAACATCATCGTTGACTCAGTTTTTTCCTATCCATATGATCAATTTATCGATCATACGAATGCATATGCCAATAAAAAGTTAAACAAGGTAGAACAAAATTATTCAACAATGGAACACGAAGCCCTTGCAATGATTTTTTCTCTACAAAAATTTAGGAACTACTTATTAGAAAATCCATTTATATTCTTCACATACCATGAGGTGCTGAAATATCTTGTAAACAAATTAGTACACCAAAGGAAAATGTGTCGATGACTACTACTATTTCAAGAATTTGACTTTGAAGTAATAGTCCGACTAGGGAAGAAAAATGTAGGGCCAGATCATCTGTCTCGATTAGAGACAGGAGAAGATCCGACTGGAATTGAAGATGATTTCCCAGATGCAAACCTATTTAGAGTAGAAGTAGTCCCTAAGGAACTAGAATAGATTTCCAATTTCTTAGAAGAGGGGAAAACACCTGATGATCTTCAAACTAATAAATGAAAAATTATGACAATGAAAGCTGCACCATTCACCCTAATGAATGTTTACCTCTACAAGCTAGAACTCAACAATATTTTGAGGAGACATGCACTAGAGAATGAAATAGAAGATGCCATTACTGAGGTGCATGCTGTCCCAACATGAGATCATTTCCAAGCCGATACAACATTTAGGAAAATTTTTCAAGTTGGTCTTAGGTGGCCGACATTACATAAAGATTGTCGAGAGAAAATAAATAAATGTGATAAGTGCCAACGGATAGGTCGACTGCTATGGAAAAATGAGATTCCCTTACAATATGTAAATCCCAATTTACCATTTGAAATATGGGCTATATATTTTTTTGGACACTTCTTGGAAAGAGACAAAAGAATGGGGGATCGATATATCATTACAACCATTGAATACTTAACCAAATGGGTGGAGACAAAACCTGTCAAAAATTGTACAAAGGAAGTAATCGTGAAATTTATCTACAAAAATATAATAACTCGTTTTGACTTCTATCTAACAATAATGAGTGACTAATGCACACATTTTATCAACAGTACAATTGAACTACTGCTCAAGAAATTTATGATTGACCATAGAAAGACAATTGTCTATCATCCGTAGGCCAATGGAGCCATCAAATATTTTAATAAGACTCTACAGAAAGTCTTAACAAAAGTGTGTGGACTTGACATAAACAATTGGGATGATAAAATTACGACAATACTATGGGCCTACAAAAAAACATACAAAATATCGATAAGATAGACACCTTTCAAGTTAGCCTATGGTTAGGAAGCCATCATAGCACTTCACTTTTGTTCCAATGCAGGTCAGATAACATCAGTATTGGAATTATACCATATACATAATACAAGGCAACATTTCTACCAACTAACTCAATTAGAAGAGGAAATAATGCTGGCATGATAACATTAGGAAATCCAAAAGAACCAACAAAAATCCTGGCATGATCGACATCTCAAGAAAAAGAATATTCGTGATGGGGACTTGGTACTCCTATATGATAGTAAAGTAAAAGGAAAGACAATAAAACTAGAAATTACATGGCTTGGTCCATATGTGGTCGAAGACATTTGACCTTAGGAGTAGTGCAGTTAAGAACACTTCAAGGGAAACCATTTAAAAAATTAGTCAATGGGGCCTGACTAAAGAAATATCATACATAATAGGCCACAACTCTACTGGTGAAATTTCAGCGGAAGGGGGGACACCTGTAGGATTTCAAAAATAACCTTGGAGCAATATCAGTCAAAGAAAATGTAGTTCAAATCATCAACAATACAAGCATATATTTAAATAACCAAATCACTAAGAGATCAGAAGTAGAAATAAGCAAATATTTCGACCGCCGACAAAAACATAGAGGTATATTCACACGAACCAATAATCAACATCGACACAAATATTGAGAAACAATTGGCTATTACAACAATTCACAATATTTCACGTGATGTATAGACGGTTGGTTAGGACAAACAATATCTCTCATAAAGACAATAAATATTATGTAAGCATACAACAAAGAAATTGATCACCTACCATTGGTATCCACTCCATTAACAAAGGACAAGAACCATAATTACACACACACTTCTATGCAAATCTGAGATCCTTGAAGATTAAGTTACGTGTGAAGCGTCTCACTATGTTATTAGTTTCCTTCAAGATCCTGAAATTGACCCCTATAAATTAGAGCTAAAGGAACAAAGAGAAACAAATATGCAAGCAATTAAGTTTTCAAACATAAACCATGCTATTGACAAATGTAGCAGATGACAACCCACCTGATGCAGATGCTCAAAATGTAGAAGTTGGCCAGCCATATTGGATATATATGTTATAAGAAGAGAATTTCCATCATTTGAAGGAAGAAATGTTTCTCTGTGATCTCACTCACTCAATTCCCAGGACAATGGGGCATTCGAGGGTCATCCCTAAGACAGGTTATGGAAGTCATAGTCTAGTTCAAGTTACTTGAATAGAGTGAAGAAATAAAATCTCAAAATATCGTTTCAAGTAACACATTTCCGTGGGAAGAAAAGCAGACCGTGGACACAAAATCAGGGATGTTGCCAAACATTGGCATTCAACTGAAAAAAAAGTTGGAAATATGCACTAAGGGAATGGTTTACCTGCAAATAGAAACACCTTTAATTCAAAAATAAAATAAACTTGACTATAAATTAACTCTATGATTTTCTCTTCTCTCTTTATTATTCTCATTTTGTAATAACCTTAGAAGGACTTTGTAGATTTTTTTTGTAAATTTTTTCATACTCCTCTGCTTGCTCGAGATGAGAAAGGAACTGAAGGGGGGGGGGGGGAGATATTGTAGGGGCTAGTTGGATTTTTTGACTAGACCCCCAGTCGAGTCGACTGTAGGATTTAATTAAGGAAGTTGGTTGAATATGTGGTTATAGTTGACCGATGTGACATTTAATATAATTGACTAGTAACTGCAGAACACACACACACACACACACACA
>JZKD02S2060087.1:765808-778094 GCA_000966675.3 Picea glauca | reverse complement strand
ACACACACACACACACACACACACACACACACACACACACATGTGTGTGTGTGTGTGTGTGTGTGTGTGTGTAATGGAAAGCTAGATGTTATTATGAGTATATCTAATAAAATTCCTTGATCCCACTATTGTGTATGTCTATCTGTATGCTTGTGTTCTTCTATATATGATGTTGTAACATGTATTTCTCTATGTAAGGATCTACTCAAAAGTTATCGTTATTTTTCCTTGACTACAATAATGCCCTTTGAGGAAGTTGAACTTCTCTAGAGAGACATGTTTATGGAGGATTTCTTCCAGTCTACATGAAACAATTTTGATATTATTTTATAAATACCATTGCAAAGTAAGATTGGACAAAAAATCTCAAATTTGGTGGGGTTGTTCACCTTTGGAATAAGCACAATGAAAGTGGTGTTGAAGGTAGCTAGGACTTTTCCAGAGAGTTGAGTGGATTCTGCTACCTTGTGGAGATCCTCCTCTATGAATTAATAGCAACTAAGGAAAATTTCAATGGGTTATATGTTTGGACAATGGCTCTTGTCTTTCTGAAAGTTGTGAAGGGTTATGAGCAGTTCCTCTTTCCCCACTTCTTCCACAAGATATTGGTTTTCTTTCAGGTCTACAAATGTAGAGTAGAAGTTGGATAGTCTAAGAATGGAATCAATGGTGGCTCTATTATCCTCTTTGAATATATTTTGGAAATGGGAGACCCCTTCATAATTAATTTCATTAAAATTATTATCCCATGGTCCATCTTCTTTGTCTATTTTCTAGACCATGTTGATATTTTTCCTATAGTTTTCATAATTATGGAAAAGTTTTTTATTATCATCTCCATCTTCAAGACAAATTTCCATCTCTAGCCTTGTATAATTTCCATCCCTTATCAAATACATAATATGGAGAAAATACAATCCCAATAATCTTGAAAATCTAAATAGGGCCCATAAATTTTTAGAAAGTTGATCTCTTTTTCCATTTCAAGAGAGAAAAGGGAGACAACCAACCCTAAATCAAAATCCCATGAATTAGATAGGGAAAATGCACTTGTATTCCATCCTGTGACAAGCCCCCTTGAATGACCTAACTATCATGAGCTCTTACAAGAAAATGACAAAGGAATTGTGAGTGTTAATCAGCCTCTTAAGGGTCGATTTCTTAGGGGGATAAGCTATCCCTGTACAATTCAGGGAAAGAAATATCATTTTGAATCTTTATTAGGGTAAGTTGTTTTAAGGGACTTGATTAAGGATTGATGTATACCACATTTTACCTCTAATTTGGGTTGTTTCTATGTAATGAATAAGTATTATTTTTTTCCTCCCTTTCTTGTCTTAGTTTTTTTTTCCCTCTAGCTATTTGAGGCCACCTTCAGAAGATCCATCACAAACCTCACTTCCCTTATTATGAGGTCTTGTGTTATACTTTGATCCCTCAGGAGAAGGAGAGTCTTCTTTTGGTTCCTTCCTAAGAAGGTTTGGCGAGGGGGGAGGAAAGGGGTCAGGGGGTTTCAGATTTGTAGCAAGGGATTATCCAAATAAAAGGGGATGAGCAAAGTAGGTAGAGTGTTAGAAAGCCCTAATAGTCTCGAAAGAAAATATTCATGGAAAGTTCTAATATCATTCTCTAAATCAACATCCCATGAGACAAATTGTAAATGACTAGAGGAATCCATAGGAGAAAATGGGGAAGAGAGAGTCTTACTCGAAGAATATGATCTCTGCTTTTATAGTCGAGGTGGGAAATTTCTTGGGAGAAACTTGTTGTTCCATCACTATCCCTTTTTCTAAAATGTTCGGTACTAGTGGGTCATTTTTCGGGGAGACAAGTAGGAGGCTAGAGGTGATTTTTATTGAAATATAGAAGTTTATTATTTGACAAGTGGAGATGGATTTCAAACCCATGCCTTTCTAGAGTACTAAAGAGAATAATCCTTGACGAGGTGGCCATACTTGTGAGAGCTCCCACATTTTAAGGGAAATCCTTCATAATCAAGAACTTGGTGAAAGAATGCAGGTCCTTTTATATTGATGACATAATCTGTCATATCTTTGGATAGGTCAAGGCCCATAAGAGTTTCCAACAACCCCATATATTTAGATTCTTAGAAGGAATTATCATCTTCATAGTACAATCCCAGAGTGTTTCCAATTTCTTTGAAAACATCCTCAGACTAGAGAATCAATGATAGATCTAGAATTCTAATCCAAACAAGAGTGAAATCAATTTTAGTCGAATGTGTGTCAAAGTATAGATGCATTTTTTCAGGAATAGGGCATAAGAGTCTCATTTCCAATGGATTTGAAGTATTTTATCTACATATTTTGGAGCCCTAAAGGACCAAGCTAGCCATGATTTTATACGAACCATACTTCTCGTTATGTATCCTAGTAAAGCACCAAAATTCTCCTCTTGTTATCGTATTAATCGGTAGGTGCGGACACTAACAGATCTCCCTAGATCCACCTGGATCTAGAACAAAACAGGACAAGACATGACTCTTTCCCTAAGTTTTGACCATTGAATTAACTAGGAGTAAGGAATGAATAACATACCTTATTATCGCTTCCTAGGGTCTTTGTTGCTCCCGCTTCACTCTGATGCTATCGTGAAGTCAAAACCAAGACAACACAAACCAACCAAAGTGAAGATAGATTCCCCCCCAAAGTATGAGGTTTGAATTGGTGAAAGCCGAAAGACTTTGTAAACTGCATGTGTGTGTTGGTAACTAGGAGCACACCTAATCGGAAACATACGAACAACAAAACATCTTCAGAATATCATATATACCAATTCTGAGGTAGGCATTCCCATACTCAGATCATAGACTGATGACAATTGTAGACCTAGGTCATGGCCACCAATCATACACTATGGATCCATGCTGTCAAAATATAGCATAGCCACCAAGAATACACTGTGGATCTATGCGAAAATATTCAAATTGAGACGAAATAGCCATGAGACATACATAGTGGATCTATGTGTCACAGATTATACATACTCCATCGCAACCTGGACAAAGAGATGATATCCAGGGTCTTCAATCTCATCGCCCAAAGTACGAATCTAACCATGTGATTACATGTGTTGAAGTCAAACATGGAAGAAACCACTTGATTACCGGTCATTGATGAAACCATTAACAAGTGCGAGGGAAATCACCATTGATGTCAATGAATCTCAAGGTACTCTAGTACAATCCATCGAGTGTGAATGAATGAGTTGAAGTCGAACATCTGATGGAATCTTTCGATCAGGGGTCAATGATGTAAACCCACTGTCGAAAGCGAGGAAACTTGCCATTGAGGCATGCAAGCTCCAAGGTACCATAGAATTTCTAAGTCTTGATTCCGGATAATGAGCTGAAGTCGATGGAACAAAAATCATCACAGGAGGGCCTTGATGTATCCCCCATCAATGACACGAAATGAGTAATAGATTTTGAAGGTGAAACAGAGTATGATATAAATTGGACTGGACTCAGGGAAGGCTGACATGGAAAGAATGGACAACTGCATATGGCCGACTCAATAGAGGTTTTAGATGGACTTCTCTTGAACATATGAATGACACGACCAATGATTTGGCAGCATTGACTCAAAGACGACACAGGGAATGACCTTGTAGCAAATCGAATGAGAGAAAAATGGATTTCCCAAATTGGATTCAAATGACGAATAGGGGGTGTCATGTTCAAGAGCGACACTTACTGCCAATCAATACGAAGATGAAAACATATCCCTTTCCCAAATTTTCCCCCACCATTTCTGGTGAGTACCTCTTTATTTTTACGCAAGCTTGAGGAGGATAACATATGCTTGTTGATATAAGCTTATCCTTCAGATAAGTCCTTCAGAGTATGTTTAATGAACCCTAAGAAGGAGTGGTTCGGTCCCATTATGGGTCTGTCGATGTTTGTTTAACGAGTCCAAAAGATAGAAAACTCGAAGGTTTTTCATGATTATAGAGTTTGGAAAAACACTTAAAATAGAACTCTCTCAGTTCCTTTTTCGTAAAATAGTCCAATGAGACCGAAAAAGAGATAAATTATCGCTCACCAAATTCTTTCTTCAAATACTTTATCGAATGTGAAAATAGCAAGGTCGCTCGGCTATCTTTTCATGTTTAGAGAGTCTGAAAAGAGCTTAAAGAGGACTCCAGGGGGGTTCATTTTTTGTATATCCTTGTTGAGCCCAAAAAAGTGATAAAAGTATGCTCAATCGCGTTCTCATGTATTTTCGAGTGCAAGAACGGACAAATACCATGATCGAGGTTTTATACAAAAACCATAAAAAACAATCGAAACATGTGACGAAAAAAGAAAAATTATGTTTGCATCCCGGTACATGACCATCAAAGGCGTTACGCCTGCAAAAGTTACACTCAACAAGGCATTAGGAATTAGGGTTTGATAAATAAATAATTATTAAAAAACCAAATAATATGGTAAAAGTAAATAAAAAGGAGTAAAACTCTTTTTTACCATATCATTTTCACTTTTCACTATTTGAGCCCAAAAAACCCCTCTTTTACCCTCGAAGCTCGGCGTCAGATTGCGGGAGTTACGAGCATCCATTTAGCGAGCCGTCAAAAAAAATGAGGTAGGCTCTTTGTTCTTTACTTTTTCATGGTTTAATTTTGCATTTCCATTGGTTAAAAATTCATTTTTAAGTTGATTTTGCAATCCCTACTTGCGCGCTTCCATTCTCGCAGGCGGGCTACATGGGACCTGCGAGAATGGGGCTTGGAACAGAACCTAGAGGGCTTGACCGTAGATATTCCAGACATGTCTTTGGAAGAGGTTCCATGACGTGATCAACGTCATACAGTGGGGGTGTCAGGGTCCATGGGTCAACTGCTCCGTAGGGTTTCTCGGGCAGTCATGTGTTACCATGAACGTCATCCATGATGTCACTTTTTGTAGAAGCTATGAGCTTCAGATTTTGACATTTTGGTCTTCGGACAAAACTTTTTGTAAAAAACTCTTTTGATCATTATATATACAGACGGATTCTACCGGTTTATCATGTGTTGTGTGAACATTGATGTGATTGATTTTATAAATGATCCAAATGTCTGTCTAATACATAGTTAGCCAATGCATCAGTTAATGTATTTAGACATCTAGGAATATATTGATATTCAATGTAATCAAAATAACATTCCAAGAGGCAAATTCGCAAATTCACCCGTAACAAAGTAGGACTTCGAATAGTATAGACATTACTTAACTGTAGTACTACAAGCTGTGAATCGAGTCGCACAACCAAATGATGAATTCCAAGCGAGATAACATCAACCAATAATTCAATAACGGTGCTATACTCTGCAATGTTGTTGGTTGCATGACCGAGACACACACCTCGTAAGGAGACAAGTTTGTTTGTAGGGGTGTAGATTGCCCATGCAGCGGAAGCAAGGTTTTGAGTACTACGACTAGCGCCATCGGTGAAGCCAATATAGGGTAGTGAAGACTCCGACATCTGGAAATCAAACACAACGTCACATAAGGGCAGAGACCGAAAAACGACAAAAGCAAGCTAAAGTAACACACAAGAAGTATGATACAGTAAAAATACAAGTACTTGTGTACAGATGAATTCATGCATAATACTTCTTCAAGTACAACCCATTCCTGGGTTCACTCAAAGGGATACCATCGTAATCTACCAACTCATAAGCTCCTTTTTCCAAAACTCGTCAAATGATATAAAGACCTCACCACATGGCTTCAAATTTCCCAGCTCCTAACATATCTCGATCTTGTTCATAAAGAAGAACAAGATCACCTTTGGAGAAAACGTGAGGCTTAACATGCTGGTCGTATTGGGCCTTGACACGCTTTTTTTGAGCTTCGATGACTAGGGTGGCATCATGTCGAGTTTCATCTAATCGCATAAGATACAATGGACGTTCTTCCTCAACATAAGTATTGGGTAGGAGTTCAACAACTAGTTTTAAAGAGGGTATCTCACATTCAATCGGGAGAATGGCTTCCAGACCATAGACTAACTGGAAATGTGTAAACCCAGTAGCAGACTTGATGGATGTCCGGTACATCCACAATGCCGAAAAAAACATTGTGTGCCAACTTGTTTTATGAATCCCTATCATTCGTCAAAGATTAGTTATGAGAACTTTGTTAATTGCTTCGACTTGGCCATTGGCTTGTGGGTAATAGGGTGTTGAGTTATCATGGAGAATACCCAACTTTTTAGTAAGTTCAGACATCATAAAATTACTAAAGTGGCTACCGTGATCAATGATGATAGCTTGGGGAACACCAAAACGAGCTATGACATGATTAAAAGGGAACAATGCCATGGTCTTTCCAGTTTTGTCAAATGTCAACATCGCCTCAGCCCATTTTGTAAAGTAATCGATGGCTACAATAATGTAACCATGCCCCCCGGCCGAGTGAGGGTGACATGTCATGAAATCGATGCCCCATTTTGCAAAGGGACCAACTAAGACCATAGGGTGAAGAGGAGCAGGATGTGACTGTATCTTGTTGTTATAGGTCTGGCAAGCATGACATTTTTGAACGACAATTATGCAGTCGTTAAATAATGAAGGCCAAAAATACCCGGCTCGTAAGATCTTCTAGGCAGTAGCATACCTAGACATATGAACACCACAAGCTCTAGAATGGCAGTCATTCAGAGCTTTCTCGGCTTCGTCGAACGTTAGACAACATCGAAAAACAGAGTCAGTCCCCCGACGATAAAGAGTATCCCCGAGGATAATGTATTGACGAGCTTGGTAGCGAATGCGACGTCGTTCAATACTGGAAAAAGTTGGTTGGAAAGTCTGGGTTTGGAGATATATAATGATATCACCACATCAAATATCATCGGTGCTAATAAGGAAAAGAGATTCATCAGGTAATGAATCAGCTACTACATATTCCGTTGCAGAATGGGGAAAATCGAATAATGTAGTCTTGCGTGAGAGGATATAGTGCCAGAAGCATTGGACAGCTTGGACGACAGCCAATACTAGTTTCTCGACATGTAAATACTTGATTTCAGTCGGCGTGAGACTTCGACTCAAGTAGTGGATAACATGTTCATCGTGAGCATCATCCTCTTGGACGAGAACCATGCTAATGGTGTAATCCGAGGCAACAAGGTAAAGGAAATAATCGCGACTGTAATCGGGGGGAAAAAGAAGGGGAGCTCGCGTTAGGGACAACTTCAAAGATTCAAAAGCATTGTTGGCAATGGTATCCTACACGAACTCTGAATCCTTTTTTAATAGCCGCGTAACTCCATGAGTTATCTCGGCATAATTTGGGATAAAACGACGAAGAAATTTTGCTTTCCCCTGCAAACTTTGTAACTGGCGAAGAGTAGAAGGAGGAGGGAGATTAAGGATCACCTCAACCTTTAAAGGTTCCACCTGGATCCCTTGACGCGAAACAATAAAACCTAGAAGATGACCGAATTCCACACAAAAAATGCACTTATGAGGATTTAAACGTATACGGTAGAACCGACAGCGAACGAAAATGGTGCGGAGGTGGGCTGGGTGATCAACTCGGTGCATTGAATGAGCGGGTAAATCGTCCAAATATGGTTGAACGATGTGCTTAATATCATGGAAAGCATAATACATAGCGCATTGAAACGTTGCACCAACGTTCTTGAGACCGAAAGGAAGTTTCCGATAGGTGAAAGTACCCCAAGGACAAATAAAAGCAGTTTTATGTTGATCCTTGGGAAGAATGTTGATTTGATTATACCCGGAGAAACCATCCACGAGGGAGAATATTTCACTTCCTACGCAATCATTGACAATCTAATCGACAAAGGGGGTAGGAAAGTTGTCTTTGGGACAAGCCTTGTTGATATCCCTATAATCAACGCATACACGAATAGTGCCTTATTTCTTGTCAATCGGGACAAGATTGGAAACCCAGTCTGTGAGAGCCACTGGATAAATAAATCCGGCTTTAAGAAGTTTCTCGACTTCGAGCTTGATAGCAGCCACTTTATGTGGGTGAACTGGACGAAGGCATTGTTGGACGGGTTTAGTGCCGGGGTATGTCTTGATCTCATGTATTACAATTGCAGGGTCGATACCCGACATTTCTTTGTAGCTCCACGCGAAGATGTCACAAAACTCTTTGAAGAGGGATGTGTAGGTGACGATTTCATCGGAAGAACATGAAGCTCCGATATGGACATTTTTGATAATCCCAGGTTTGATGGATATGTCAATGGGAATAGTGGGCGAGATATTTCTTAAGTTCCCTTCGGAAAACACATCGTGTGCAGACTCGGGAACAATGGATATGACGACAACGGTCGATGGAGTCGAGATCCGTTGGTAGTTCTCAATGGTATGTTGCTCCAGAAAGAGGATGGAATGATGATTCCCATCATCCCAAGGGGTGTCCTCCATGACAGATATGATCATCTCATCAGTGGGAAAAATGTCACGGAAAGGATCGGGAGACAATTCATCCAGAGAAGGGGTAGAAGGTGTTTCCGATTGAATGGCTTGATAGGCGGATTCAACCAGACTTAATGGAATTGCGTCGCCGAAACGAAGATGATCTCCAGGATTAGGTACTATCCAAGGGTCATCAGATGCAGGAAGTTCGTGAGGCAAAGTGGAGATCATGTGGATAGAAGCAACATACGAGCATGGAACATTGGGTGTTGGAATGGGAAAAGTACCCATTAACGAAGAGTCTTTGATAAGGCCTACACCGACGTTCTCATAACCTGGTGGGGTTTTAGCAATAAACAACATGTTGCCAGTATGGGTATCGAAATTAAAGAAGGCTAGTTGGTCAATGGTAACAACCTTCCCTTGATGAGGGAAACGTACTACACGAAAAAGGGTCAACACAACTGCGCACATGGAATCGATCCAGTTGCAGCCAAGGAGAAGATTGTAGTCAAGGGGAGCGTCAAAGACTTCCACTTTGACTTGGACCATTTTTCCTTCTAACGTGATGGGAAATGAAGGAAGGACACCGTAGGGCTTAAAACCGGAGCCATTGAAGGCTTTAAGAGTGTTCTGGGATTCATTCAAAGAAGGAGAGCCAATGGCTTTCCAACAAGCAAGAGACATAACACATGTCGAGGCACCCTCATCGATAACGGTTCGGAAAATGTTTTTGTCAGAGACAACCACTTGGATATGGAATGCAAGTTGAGGAGGTAACCTTGGAATGTGATCTTCCAAGTCAAAGATGATCAAATTCATATCCGTCGGATCGATTCCACTGATAGCTTTCAACAATGCCTTCCATTGTGCGGGACAAGTCTGAAGGACTTCGAGGGCTGACATCGCAGAAGGTACTTGAGCTAGATCTTTGACGATGCTATAGTTCTGGGCAGCATGAGCGTGAGGATTGAAAGCCAATTTTCGAACAACGCCCTTTGGGGGGGGTCGCAGAACTGTGTCGAGGCTCGGTCGTTTGAGATGAAGAGGACCGTTGGTAGGTGGAGTCATAGGAGAGGGTTGTACCAAGGAAGGAGGTAAATCATCAACCTTCTCCTTAGAAGGAGAATAATCTTTGGCTCGAGTAGTGAGTGCAACATTACTCTGCTTAGAATTGCCAGTACACATCAAAACATAGGAGGTAGTAGAAGAAGAGGGTTGGTCATGGATGACCAACTGAGCCTGTTGTTGAGATGGGAAGGGTTGGGACAAAATAGCCGGTGTAGATGGTTTTGGAGCTCCTTGAAGGAACTTAGTGACCTCGACACGTCGTGGAAAATCCTTTGTGTAGTGATCATCACCACAAATAAGGCAAGGGTATATGGGTTTGTGCTTATCCCAATCATCAACAGGGGTAGTTTTGGTTTTCTCTGCTTGAGGAGTATTTTTTTCCTCCTTATTCTTACCTCTTCCCTTTTTAGATTTGTTCTTACCGGTAGGGGTAGGTTGAACTACATTTACCTTAGAAGTCTTGCCGGTGGGAGGGGCAGGAGACAGATCATTTTGAACATTAGAAGAAGCATATTTAGGGTTGTTTCTTGAAGCGAAATGTGGTTGGGCTTGGGCAGTACCAACCACACCGTCAGCTGCATGCGAGGCAGATGAAGTAGTTGAAGTGCTGTAAGTATAAGGATGAGGTAAGTCAGGTAGTAAATCGTAAAGGGTTCCCGTTTGTGAATAAATGAGGTCAAGATATTGAGCATGACTTATAGCCTACTCTTCCGTGACTACACCACCCATGGAAATGTCCTTACCGATGTCCTTCACAAATGATTTGGTGAACCACTCGACCAACAACTGATCGGGGAGCTCAAGTTTAATGAGATGTCGTCTCCTTTGCCACTCATGGATGTGATCAGATATATGAGTGCCTTTATTCTGTTTGAAGGAAGTCAAAATCTCAGTCTCCGTATCATAACGGATTGGTAACTTGTAATGCATAAGGAAAGCCATAGCTAGGGTGTTGAAGTTAGAGAAGAAACTTCATGGCAATTCGATATACCACTTCGTAGAAGAACCTGTGAGGGTTCGTTGAAAAAGACGTAAACGAATAGAGTCATCCATCAATGAGTTGGATGAGGACCATAGGTGAAAAGTCATAATGTGATTGTTTGGGTCCTCTCCTGCTTTGCCATCGAATTTAGGAATGTCCGAGGGAAGCTTGGCTGGTATAATAGGCTATTGGGGAGAGTGACGAATAGGATCATTTAAAATCCTTGACAAATCCGGAAGATCCAAAGTGGCAAGAAAAGGTAATTGTCGATTCACCTGCGGGTACTGGTGGCTTTGGGGAGGAAGTCCTGTCGACAAACCAGTAGGACCATAAGCAGTCTGCATATGATGTGAAGACCCAGGTAGATTGGGTGGTGCTTGGAGAGGATAGTAGCTCATAGGATTATACCCTGGAACAGGGGCTTGAGTTTGAGCATTAGCCCCCCAAATGGGATTGAACGAACCTGGATATGGTTGGCCCATACTAGGGGGTATTACAGACACAGATGGAAACTATTGCCCCCCAGTTGATTGAGTAGGATTTTGGATCAACTGATTCCAATATTGAGCTAAGGACAAAGGTATGTTTTTCCCATAAGGTGGGGTTTGTCCTCCCATCGAAGGTGGTGTTCCAATTGGAGGCAAGGTTCCAATTGGGGGTTGTGTTCCAAGTGGGATTTGTGTGCCAAAAGGAATTTTCCCACTGTGAGAGGGTTGAGTCATACCACCTTGGTGAAATTTTCCACCAACCGGAATCTGGTAATTTGGAGTGAATGACGGAATAGTGTCACTAGGATTAAGATTGACAATAGAAGACAAAGAAGGTCCTCTGAAAGGAAATAGAGGGAGTGTTGGAACAAAACTGGGAAGAAAGTACCCAGAAGAAGAAGGACCACCAGGAGAGCCGGATGGAGTTTGCGTAGGAGTAGGAATGGAAGCATTCAACACATGGTATCTAGGCGGTAGTGTCGGAATGACGTTGGGCGTTTGTGGTGTGTTGATGGGAGCAAGACTAAACGCAATAAACCTGGTTGGAACACTCCTAGTAGTTGTTAGATGGGACATTTCGACAAGGATAGTAAAGAGATAAGCGGTAGTCATAGGTACAGTCTCGATACTAGAGATTTCATAAATCACAGGTGGGTTGATTTTGGAAATCACAGGTGAACCTGGACCAAAAAGGTCCTCGCGAAAAACACCTGTAGACCAAAAAGGATATTGATCCCAAGGTCCAGTCGGAGATCCAGAATACACAACAATTAAGTCTCCAGAAGAGTTTTCTCGCATAAAAGAGTGAAGTCAAAATTCCTCTCGAGTATTTGTATTTCGAAAATGTTCTAGAGAGTTAGGTCATTCCACTTGTGGCATGGTGACGATGGTGACTTCACTTTGCCGAGGAGAGCCCTCAGGTGTGCTTGTAGGCAAGGGTTGAGAACCTTCCAGATGCTCTGGAGATAAACCCTGCATTCTACATGAACGATGTGGAGGAACTATTGTAAACGAGTGACAAACTTCACGAAGAAAATCCTATGGTCAACTTCGAGAAACAAACAACACGCGCTAGTAAACAAAATCTAGGAAGCAATCACCAAGCAAACAAGACCTTCTAATTACGAAGCCACTAGTTGGTGATGAAATCCAATGTCGCAACCACGAGATGAGAAGGGGCTGGGCTAGGGTGGAAAATTTACGCTGACGACCTGCTTAAAGGACTTGCACCCTGGTGCAAGCTCCCACACATAATCGTGGGTATACCCTCCAAGGAGCCTGAGTGAGTTTGGTCAACGTCAATTCCAGGTACCGTGAAGACTTTCCCCTTCATAGTCACCTT
>JZKD02S2060087.1:726717-765758 GCA_000966675.3 Picea glauca | reverse complement strand
GATCCACACGCAAGGGCAGGGTATCTAGCCCGAAATCAACTCAAAAGGCTTCCACTCATCATTGTGGGTATACCTCCAAGTGATCCTCGTAATACATGCAATCTCTACACTGATACCAACAAAGAAGGGTGAGTAACTCTGCCAATATCAATGCGACCTCGTGTTTGACCCTTGTGTAAGAAGGGCTTCCCAGGACAAGATGTTGCAAATGGAATTTAACACTTCCTAACACAAGATGCTATTGTGTGTTTTGTGATTTTTGAGAGTGTATCACTCTTCCTACTCCAAAGCGCTAGCCTAGCTAAATGTTGGTGTAATAGAGCCCTAGAAAAGAGTTACTAGTTAAATTTTAGGATTGCGCAGTGTTATTAAGAGCTGTTGTTTACTCAAAGGAAACAAAGATGAAACTGATGTTGTATAAGACTCTGACCCAATGATGCATGGATGAGAATGAAATATATCACTTTTCATTCAATGAATCCTATGTATGGGAGGGAAAGAGAAAGTTTTCCATATCAACCTTGAACTACAATGCAAATTTCCTTAAAAATGCAAATGCAATCAATCACGTATCAATACAAATTCTCTATTGCTTTTTGTTCAACAATTTCAACAATTGATTTTCAAGGTTTTTCGAAGACGAAAAAGAATTTTTGAAAGAAAAACTTTGTTCACTTTTCAAAAAGGACCCACACTATGCTCATGAGAGTACAAGAAATCAAAAAACCAATGAACAAGCAATGATAAAAACCCAATTCACTCTTTCAATGATAACAAAAATAACAAGCAAACCAATCTAGTCTTTTCAATCACATAAGAAAAGTGATCTTTCAAACAATAAGCAAATGATAAAGACCAAGAAACTAAACTTTCAACCGATCACCGGTCCTTAACTAATCAAGCACACTCAGAGTCTGAAATCAGAGAGTATAGCGTTGCCAAGAAAAGTCAAGAAATGAAAGTCAAGAACAAAAGTGACAAGAAGAGCCTTGAAATCCTAAGACTGTTCACGCATGAAAACAAAGACAAGAAAGACATCAATCAATGGCCCAAGAAACTCTTATGAAGCACCTAGACTGATCTGGGCAGTTGAAGATGCCAAAAATCAAATCCAAAATTTTGAAAAAATGGGTTCGCAGGCAGGCAATACTACACAGTGCGAGAATTAGTGATTCTCGCAGGTGGCCCTTGAGCAGAGTGTGAGAACCTTGCACTGAACCTAAATTCAGACTATGAACTCTATAGATTCTCGCAGGATATAGTGAAGTGCAGTGCGAGAACCTTTGAAACTAGCCAAATTTTTGGAAAATGAAGCAAAATTTGAAGAGGCCTCTGGACCCAGAGGTTCTATCAGGGTATCCTGAAGACTCAGAGATTGATACGAAAGGAGAAAAGTAAAACCAGAGCAAATGGCCACAGAAAAATACCAGAAGCCACAAAGAAAATGGGATGTTCCCCAGTGGAGTCGCCAATTTTGTTATCGGATTAATCGGTAGGTGCAGACACTAACAGATCTCCTTAGATCCACCTGGATCTAGAACAAAACAGGACAGGACATGACTCTTTCCCTAAGTTTTGACCATTGAATTAACTAGGAGTAAGGAATGAATAACATACCTTATTATCGCTCCCTAGGGTCTTTGTTTCTCCCGCTTCTCTCCGATGCTCTCGTGAAGTCAAGACCAAGACAACACAAACCAACCAAAGTGAAGATAGCACAATATATTCAACTGTCAACTTATGTGTATGATCAAGGAATTACACAATAAAGTAGAAATAGCTTTATGGGAAAGGGACATGCCATTGTATCATATTAATTGAAAGTAAATATTACAACCTGATAGCCTTGATGTCGCAAGCTTCCTTTCGATGGCTCTTGGCTCCAACACACACACTTGCTCAATCCTTGCATGAAGAAGATCAAATCCTCTTGCTAGACTTTGCTAGAGTCTCCAAGCTGCTGTGCAAGCTAAGTCCTTCACACAATTCTTTCACCAATTCTCCAATGAATCTTGCTTAACTTTTTCCATGAGAATTCTCTCAATATATAGGGGAGAAAAAGATAGTTACTTGGATAAGAATGATCCCAAAATATCAGGGAATCTAGAACAAGATAACCATTTGAATGCCAACCCATCCTTCAAGAATATTCCCTTCTAGAAACATCGAGAATTCATCTTTTTCCATGATTTAAAATGAGTTCACACACTGGTTATTCAACACAGTGCGAAAAGTTCGCACCCTGGCTTAAAGAAACCTGCGAGAATGGTTCATTCTCACACCCAAATATATTAGCAGCCTGCGAACCTTCTTCAAAAATGAGTTTTCTGGGAAGAGATGAAAGTGACTTTTCTCAGGAGAAAGTTCTTATGGAGAGCCCGAGTACACCATCATCAATACATCATCATGATGACCAAAATCATGGGTAACACCTGAATCCAAGTTTTAAGGGAGAATACTCCCATTCTATGGCTAGCGAACCTTCCAACCAACAAGATTTTTTCCAAAATCCATTGTTTTGTTTAACCTCACATTATCCCCTAATAGCATGTTAATTACCTTATATTTGTTGGGTTGTTATATTATTTGCAGTGAAATAACAATCATTTGACTGTCTAGTAGAGGTGGATTGACCAACGAGTTATTTCGAGTTGATGGTTAATTCAAAGGTCAAAGTAATCGACTAGGAAAGTTGAATTTTAAGTGTCCGACAAACAATTCTAAATGTCATCAAACAAGAGTTCATCAGGGGATCAAGTATAAAATTATCAAAGAACAATTGGAGGTCAACAGGTAATTGTCTGGTAATTCGATTGAAGTCGACTTTAATAGAATCTCAAGTTTAATGGGATTTGGAGCCAATCATCTCCATGGATCTATAACCATTTTTGGGAACCATGATTTAGTTTTTTTCATACTGTAAATCCTATAAATAAGGTGTGTTGTAATTGGATTATGTTGATCAATATTTGGAGTATATTGGTCATGTAGATTTAAGAAAAATTGGTTGCAGGTTTGTTCTTGTGTAAAACAAGAGAGTATGATGGTTATTGTGACTTAGGTGTAGACCAAGGTTAGTAATGTAAATTTTTATTCTAAATTAATAAGACAAAAAGAGGCCAAGACACATAAGGAATGTTCATTTTCCTGTTTGGGTTTCCAAGGTAAAATCTATGTGTACTATGTTTTTCATTTAAAACTTTCTTGTTTAAATTTGTATTCTCTTTCTGTTGTGACTATCACTACAACCCCTCCATTTTACCTCCTATTTAGATACTTTCCTAAATTGGAGCCTCCTTATTTTTGAAGACAAAATAAAAATCTCATAAGCCCCCTTGGTCAATCAAAGGATTCTCCTGGTAACTTGCGGTTCACTTCAAAAAATGAGAAATTATTCAAAGTTCAAGTTTTTGATTTATTTTATTTTATTATTTTATTATTTTTTATCAGCAAAGCTAATATTAACTCCTCTGAGCTGCTCGAAGGATTTCTTTCCAACCATTCCAATAAATAAAATCCTATCGTAGGAGTTAGTCTTATCTCCTTCGAATAGATTCGACGAAGTTGTGTTAAAAGCCTCCGAGCAAAATCAATGAAGTTGTTTTAAAAGTGTCTGACCTAACCTACCTCATTAAATGACATTAATTGACCTGAGGCTATATAAAGTGAAACGCGGATAAGGATATTATCACTATACCACTTCTCGTGACTCGACACCAGAGAGCTGGGATAAAGACTGTTTTCGCAAAACTCATTCCATTCCCCAACACGTGGAAATGTTTAACCGATAAGTTCATCCCTTTCTACCATGTTCTTTAAATATAGGGTTTGGTTTTACTTTTTCCCTAGCAAATAAATTTTCACCTGCCGGTATTCACTGCTCCACCAACACCAGGTTCTTTGCAGTTGTCACTAACCTTATCCTCAATGCACCCATGGCTGCAAAATAGGATTATTTATGGAACCCTATTCTCAATTTTAACCATTTCCAACTCCTCCCTCCAAACTTGTCTCGACCTAAGAGCCTAAGCACCCATCCTGTTCCTCCAAGATGGTCAAAGAGTTCCTCGTCGTGCTTTGTGTTCGCAAAAATAGTCTCGAAACTTGTTTTAGTAACTCATCGAGCATATAAGAGAAGTTACAAATAACTTCTCCGATATGCTCAGGAGAGTTATTATTAACTCCTCCGATCTTCTCGGAGGAGTTACTAACAACTCCTTTGAGAAAATCGGAGGAGTTCTTTGTGAAACATACGAGCACCCCAAAACTAGCCAAGACTCCTTCGAACTATTCAGAGGAGTTACTCTTTTTCCCCCCGATTTGCATTTAGATTTGTTCTTTTTTATCAATTTAATGTCCAAGTCTTTTAAACTCATAGTCTCAGTAGACAATTAATCGCTATTTGACATATACGAAGAACGACATGTCTTGAATAATTTTTATTAATTCCTCTGAAATAAATAACATGCCACAAATTTATCTTGTATTACATGTTCAAGAAATCAAACTTTTCTACAGAAGCAGAGGACCCAGGTGAACTTCAATCTTTTAAGAACATCTGAAAATTGAGAATTTTCAGGGTAGCGACACATGTAACAATATTCCCTTGTGTAGATGCTATCTCTTGGATTTTGAAGAATACAGACGTAGATAGTAGGTATATATTTAATGCAAGGAAGGAGATGATAGGTTCATTTTGACCTGATGATTTAGCCAAGTGTTATCACCTTGAGGCTGGAAACAAAAAGCTAGATGCTCAGCTCCTTAGATATTTTGAGCTCACACCAAAGGATTTGTTCCCCCCTTGGTATAAAGCAGATAAACAGTTCAAATATCAACTCAAGAGTCGATATCCCACAACCAATCTAAGAAGACCTTACCAATATATGGTATCCATGCTATGCAGGTTGTATGGGGAACTCGATGCAACACACTTTCCTTTGTCATATATGCCATTAATTTATTTATGTGCAGATGTAGGCATCTCATTCAACTGGGCAAACATATTGTCTGAGAATCTTAAAAATGCAATTTTATCTATTACATAAGAACAACCAGGTAGCTTCCCCAACTTCCATTTGGTGTCACATATTTAAGACATAATGTGCATTGCTCAAAAATACCTGAACATGGTTGGAGTTGGTTACCTGTTGATGCTGCTATCCATATTTACTACAAAGTTCTTTGGGAGCATAAATATTGAATAGATTATCAAAGGATCTATGAACACTTCCTTTCCCCACTGTATGAGTTCATTTTTTGCACCTCCCCACCTTGTATGACCGATAAGGCCATATTAGTTATAAGGAGGATTGGGGATTGGTATTTAATGGGACATGGTACATATATAAGGATATATGGTGCAATGAAACCACCTCACCTACTTCCTAGGTTTGTTCCATATAATCTTTTGCTCCAGGAAGTAGCATATCATACCATTATACATGGGGTTAGAGGAATGTTATATAGGTCAAAGAAAGCCATCTGGCCTCCATTGCCTCTTTAAATTGAGAAATAATTATTTGAGAACACCAAACAAGCCCAGATAAAAGTAGAAATCTTTCTCTCCTACCATTTTGGAGAGGAAATATTCATGAGATACGACCCCAAGAACATCATCAAAGAGCATATTCATAGCATGAGACTCCCTTACGAATACACCACTGAGTTCTGGGAAGAAGGAGGAGTACATCCAAATTCTAGAACCTACGATGAGGTTATTTTCAATAGGAGGGGTCAACCAAGAGGTAGGATAGCGAATGAAGAAGTTGCAGTAAAGGCAACCAAAAAATATGCAGAGAGAGATGAATCTGAGAGATCTTCCCCCATCTCCCTTTCAACTCATTCAGGTTCTATAGAAGAAGATGAAGAAGCACCAATCAAAAAAAAGAGGAGGGACAAAGAGAAAGTGTTAAAGAAGAGAAATGATGCTAAAAAGAAACAAAAGCTAGAAGCTGACAAACTAGCAAAGGCCATTGTGGAAAATGACGCAAGAGATAAAGCAGAGGCCGAAGCGAAAGATGCTACTAAAAAAAGAAAAAGAGTTAGCTGAAGTAGCAAGGGTAGAGACATAATTAGCAGGAAAAGAAGCAATATATAAAGTTGTTGAAGAATAAATGAAGAAGAAAGATGTAGATGATAGAGAGTGTGACACACACCGAATGGACTTGGATGTCCCTAGAACATCCAACACAGGTGCAGGAACAAAACCAAAAAGCAGTGGTTTGGGTCTTGGGCCTTGTGAACCTTTTCGGTTGACTGAAATATTGGACATCCACAGTTTCACGTATGATAGAAAAACTGGCCGGATCGTACAAGAAAGGGTTAAAAAATTTCTAGTGGTAGAGGGAGCTCCTTTATTAGTAGTAACCCAGGTTTCCATCACAGGAGATGTCAGGGAAGACCCTGTGTAAATAGCTACAGAAGGATTTGCATTCATTGATGCAACTGTGGATAATATACAAAGGATGTGGCAACAAAACGAGGAAAAGGAAATGAGGATCAAAGAGCTAGAAGAGAAAATCTAGTAAGTAAGGATAGATGATAGAAGTCTTCTCAATTTTAAAGCCAATGAGGAAAAAGTGAGAAATGAGATGGAAGGTGCCATCATTGATATGTATTCCAACTTGCATCTCTTCCAAAACGTGGCTGCAACAATTATTGAACAAACGATCGGATATAGATGCAACTGACGCAATACAACACTATACGGGAAGGTATAACAGACATTGATACTTGGATAACAAAAAATATTGATGTGCCTCTGGAGTTATACAGATCCTCAAAATCAACAAGGAAGACATATTTGTATGTGCTAGACCATTTCCAACAGGTAGGTAAATAAGCAGAAAAAGAAGTGACCAAAGCAATGCGAATCTTCTCAATAAATCACAAAGCTGCTTAAGAGTTGAGAAGGCATGGTCGACTCCCAAGGTTAGATGAACTTGGGAAGAATTTAGTTATGGAAGAGTTAGTGAATGAAGTTCAGGAAAGTACAAGTAGAAGGATACAAATAGTTGAAACATCAACTTTTGTCTCAACCGATCTTATTGATCAACATTTACTACAACAAACGAAGCTCCATACTATGGTACATGCTTACATGACAAGATTGGAGAAGGATATGAGCGCCTTGGATGATAACATTTCCATGATTGAAAAAATGATGGAGAAGCTATATTACAGGAGGATTGAGTTGTTGTATAACTAGTTGGAAGTTTGGATAGCCTATCTCCAGAGAAAAAGATCATAGGAAAAGGACAAACCATTATTTTCCCTTTCATCTTTTTCCTAACTACCTCAAGTTTCGTCCTTTTGTGCCACTTGTCACGGGAGAAGGGAATGTGAATATTTTTGTAACTAACTCTTCAAGAAGGAGAAAAGACAAATAAAAGTTACTATTATTTGTTTAAAAGGGACTAAAGACTCCGGAAACAAGGACTTTTTTATTTTGGATTTTCGAGCATTGTATAGACCCAAGAACTGTTTCAAGAAATTATACAGTGTTAATGAATATTGAGAAGACCTCACGATTAGTATTTTATAGAAAGAATTCTATGTAGAAATTGATCGAATCTTTGAACTACTTTAAGTGAATATATTTTTTATTTATATGGATTGTAAGAATGCTTTGTTTGCTGTAGAATAATTCTTATGCAATCTTAATAATTTTTGCATTTATTAGTATTTCTTTGAAGATTTCTATGCCTTGAGCTTCATGAGTTGTTACAATATATGTCATTGTTGATCCAAAATGGATCTAGAAAGGCCTAAAAATCAAATTTCTTGGAATCAGACGAAACCAACGCCATTGCGTAGGGCTTGTCGAGCTTATTCCGACAATATTTTTTTTCCAAAAATGGACATAGTATGCGAAAGTTATGGCGATCTGAACTTTTTCCCAAGCATGTAAAAAAAGTCAAAGTCAACAGTCAAAGGTTGTACTGTTGACATCAATAGTACATCAGCGTGACATGGCATATGATGTCATCATGACATCAACATGTTGATGTGGCAGCACCAGGTGGTGACACGTGTTAGGCATTTTTGGTGTTTTCAAGCTAACTTGGCATGGTACTGATTTGACACGTGGACTGTACAGACACTGATGTGGAAGTCCATATGATGATGTGGACTAGAGATAGTTTGAAACATGGTAGCACATATGACCAGTGGTAGTGATGTGGCCCAATGACAAGTTGACATGTGGCAGTGAGGTGGCATATAGAGCTGTCTATGTAGGTGGACTGGGCAGGTGACTCAGTTGTACGAACCAATCACAGGGTGACACATGACCCAATAACAAGGCACCACGTGGCACCTTGGATGAGGCCAATGTTGTCCGGTAAAAAAAATTGTTGCACCTCCATCGAGCTCAAACCCTTGACCTCCAGTCGCGACAACATTCTAACATCCACGCGCTAGCCACCCAGGATACCAGTGTTCCTCAATTAACATATGTCACCATAAATATTTAAGCTATTTGGCAACAGATTTTGGGGGATAAACCCCGATCAGTGGGGGCTAGCCTGCGACCAAGGTGCTAAACCAAGGCTATATCAATGGGAGCGAAAGGACACTTGGGCTTAGCCCGAGGCCACATGGTACACATATGACCTGGAGCGCGGAAGAATAGGGTGCCAATGCTTAGTGCATGGCCATATGGGCCATTCATATGACCAGGAGCCCAAATCAAAGGCAATGGCACACATTTTTGTCTAGAAGTGGGTTTTTTGACCTTATTTTTGGATTTTTATGAAGATTTTAGCCTGATTTTGGTGATGTTTGCCCATTTTTTAGGATCTGGAGCCCTTTTTGAGGCTAGATATTGGGAGGAAGTTGGGAGGTGAACCCCAAATCAAAATATATATAAAATGGAGGTTTTTGACAGTCCAAGGAGGTTCAAATACAACAAAATGATGAAGAAATGTGAAGCTTAAGCCATTTTTATGCCGGGAAGCCATTGAGGAAGAAAACTTTGGAGGCCGTTTCTGGGAGCTACACTCATCCTTTTTCAATGCCATCAGTTGTGTTGGATTCTTGAGGTTGAGAAGAACACAACCAAACCAGTTTTTAATACATTTGATTTACTTTTGATGTACTTTTGCATCATTAAATATTAATAAGAAAGCCTCCCCCACTGAGACAATGTCCTGGAGATGTAGGCGACTTTGCTGAACTCCATTAACAATCTTGGCGTTATGGTTTGTTGTTCTTAATGTTTACTTTCTGTTATGTATTCTTTATGATGGATGCAACATTATTTCATTAAAATCTTCTTCTTCTCTTAATTCCTAAGTGGTAAATCAACTCATACATAAACTTAACCAAAGTCTTTAAATGATCAATTTCGGATCAAGTGGTATTAGAGAAGGTTGACAGTTGGTTGTTTGAGTTTGCATGATTACTAGGGAAAAGATAATTCATGGTGAAGGAGATATTGTAGAATGAGATTTAGAGATTGGATCAAGAAAGAGGACATCTCAAAGTGAGAAAATGCCATCGAAAGAAGGGGTTTATCAAAATAAAAGAGAGTTTCAAAGAACTTTCTTTGCCATGTCAGAGATGGTAAAAGTGTTGTATGATGATTACTTGGAATGGAAGAGAACCGTTCAAGGGGAATATTCAAAGCAAGCGAAAAGAGAAGAAGGAGAGGACCCTTCTAAAACTACTCCTTCACTTCCTTCATCTCCATATTCTTCTTCTTCAAGTACAAGTTGAACTTCTAATGCAAGAAAACATTCTCATAAACATAAGCCTGATATGCCATTAATTAAACTTGATGTAAAATTTGTTTTTCCTATGTATGATGGCAAAGTTAATGCTGAGAAACTTGATAACTGGGTTAGACATATGGAGGTATATTGTAATGTACCTCAAATCAAAGATGAGGCAACCAAAATTAGATTGGCATAACTTCATCTTGAAAGCACAACTCTCATCTAGTGGCAAAGTAAGATGCAACATGGAACTTAGCAAGTTGGTAAGATTTTTCCATCATGGCATGATTTTATTTCCACACTCATAAAACAGTTCTATCCTTTTGGGTATAAGGAAAAGGATTTAATTGAATGAAAAAGTCTTAAGTTAAGAAAAGGACAATCCATGCAGAAATATACAGATGAATTTTGTAAGATGACTTTGATGTTAGATGTTCCATTGGCTACACAAGAAACTCTTATGAAGTATATAGGAGGTTTTCCTGCTTATATTTGTAATAATGTATTTATGTTTGGACCTACTAATCTTGATGAGGTTTCTGTTCAACCAGGGAAAACTGGAAAAAAATGTATATTGAAGTAGGGAAAACTGGAGTTAGTGTATCGGAGGAATCATCTTCAAAGAAAGAAGGCAAAGAAAAAGGGAATGGGAAAAAAAAACTCAACAACAATGAAGGAAGAGAAGCTCTCTTGCAAGCATTGCAAGAAATAAGGGCACGATTATGAGCATTGCTGGAAATGCACCCAAAGAAGAAATCAAAGTGGTTCAAAGAGAGGAAAGGGAGGAAAAAAGTTGCAACAACAACACAACCAACAAACTTGGGATCATATTCAGGTGATGAGTCTAATATTACAACAGTTGGGTTGACATGCAAAATTGGTGATGGTTTTGATTCAAGAAGTAAATTGTTTCATCTAAGGGTCATAATGAAACATACTAAGATCGATACATTGATATATAGTGGATCTTAATCTAACTTAATTTCAGAAGAAGTGGTTAAGAAATTGCGATTAAACACTAAGATGTGTCACAAACCCTATTCACTAAATTGGATAAGCAAACATCACAAATTTCTCATAACAAAGAAATGTATCATAAAGTTTGCAATTACATATAAGTACCTAGATGGAGTAATATGTGATGTGGTTCCTCTAGAAACATGTGGAATGGTCTTAGGCAACCCTTATTTATATGATCACAAAGAAATCTTCTTCAGGGAACATAATCGATATCACTTGTTTAAGAAGAGAATTGAATATGTTGTACATGCTCATCACATAAAAACAAATCAATCTCTTCTAACAATGGAACAATTAAAAAAGGTAGCTTATGCAAGCAATACACCTATAATTGTGCCAAGTAAAGCAGTTGATCTTAAGCATGAACATGATATGGTTGTAAGATGTGAGTTCAATCATACTTTGCTTCAAGATAAGTTAATGTCGTGCAATCTCGTCAAACATATTGGTTCATTTTCAGTCATATTTCTGATATTTTCGCTGCTAATATTTTCTACATGGATGGTGGTGGGTTCAGTAAGATGTGAATGGGTTCAAATGGATAACAATATGCTTTCAATTCTCATGGTTATTATGCAATTGATTATGATGTGACAGGTGCACATGACATAGTTTAAAGACAAAGGACAAGTGGGGAGGCCTATCCCGCACTTGATGTTTGGTTAATACCCTTTTGGAGGACCAAAAGGTCGTAGTGGGGAGGAATGATTCAAAATGGATCTAGAAAGGCCTAAAAATAAAAATTCTTAGAATCATATGAAACCAATGCCATTACATAGGGCTCGCCATGCTGATTCTGGTAGTATGTGTTTTTCCAAAAATGGACACCGTATGTGAAAGTTATGGCAATCTGAAATTTTTCCCAAACAAGAAAAACAAGTCAAAGTCAACAGTCAGAGGCCATAATAATGACGTCAGTAGTACATCATCATGATGTGGAAGATGATGTCAGCATAACATCATGATGATGTTAGCATGTTGACAGGGCAACACCAGGTGGTGACACATGTCAGGCATTTTCAGGCTAAGTTAGCACGGTACGAATTTGACACGTGGATTGTACGGACACTGACGTGGCAATCCATATGATGATGTGGCCCAGTGAAAGTCTGACACATGGTAGTATGGATAACATGTAGCAATGATGTGGCCCAGTGACAGGTTGACGTGTGGCAGTGAGGTGGCATACGAAGTTGACTGTGTAGGTTGACTAGGCAGGTGACTTAGTTGTACAGACCAATCACAAGGTGACACATGGCCCAACCACAAGGCACCACGTAGCACCCCAGATAAGGTCAATGTTGGATGGTCAAAAAAAATTGTTTCACCTTTGTCGGGATCGAACCCTTGACCTCCGGTTGTGCCAACGTTCTAACATCCACGTGCTATCCATTCGGTCTACAAGTGTTCCTTGATTAACATATGGCGCCATAAATATTTAAGTTGTTTGGGTGTGGATTTTGGGGTATAAGCCCCGGTCGGTGGGGTCTAGCCTGTAACTTGGGCGCTAAACCAGGGCTATATAAACGAGCGTGGGATGACACTTGGGCTTAGCCCAAGGCCACATGGTACACATATGACCTGGAGTACAGAGGAATAGGGTGCCAATGCTTAGCGCATGGCCATATGGGGCATTCATATGACCAGGATCCTAAATCAAAGGCGCTAGCACACATTTTTGTCCAGAAGTGGTTTTTTGACCTTATTTTTTGATTTTTATGCCGATTTTAGCCCGATTTTGCTGATTTTTGCCCATTTTCTAGGCTCTGGAGTCCTTTTTGAGGCCACATCTTGGGAGGAAATTGGGAGGTGAACCCCAACTAAAAATATATATAAACAAAAGGTTTTTTATAGTCCAAGGAGGTTCATATACAGTAGAATGATGAATAATTGTGAAGCTTAAGCCATTTTTATGCAGGGAAGCCATTGAGGAAGCGAACTTTGGTGATCTAGATTATTTTTATGCACGGAATGAGAGAAGAGATATAATAAATAAATGCATAGAGATATCGTGGATATCCAATAATATAATAGAAATGTATCATAGATGCAACCATAAACACAGACATAAAATAATACATGATTTCTATTAATGAAAGAAATGTACAGAGACTGTAAAAATACAAAGTGAAAGACTCGCTAGAATAATGGCATCTTATCTATGAGAAGAGATGTGACAGCTACTCACATTCAAAAGAAGATGGTTACAATGAGGCTCTGAAGGCCTTTTTATAATAAACAAGAATTTCAAAAACCCTAGACATCCAAAAACCTAACCCTAGGAGATGAAGCGCCAAAAGTCATGTGTGCCCCATTTGGGTAAGTCAGTACATCAACTTCCCGAGGTCATAACTTTTGCATAAGATATCCATTTTACATGCACGATAGCTCATTGGAAAGGTATCGTCGAGAAGATTCATTTTGGTGGCTCAGTTATGCCTTCGTTTATCATTGAGAATATCGACCCTAAAAAACCTTCATTTAGGCCCTCAAAATGGCCCCGAAATTTAAAATTGCTAAAAATAGTAAATTGCCAAAATTACCAGAAAACTATTTTGAGTGAGTTGGAAAAGGTGGGTGGCCATCGATATCCACCTGGATCAATCCTCCCTCCTTAGGAAGCAATGGTATCCATTGCGTTGAGTTCCCATGGGAGAGGGGGAAGCGTTTTCTGAATCTGAATTTTGGTGAGCTGCTTGCCTTGTTGGAGACGTCGCGTTGCTTAGTTTGTGGAAGGCTGTCACGAACCTGTTACTGGTGAGGCTGAATCTGTTCAACTAGTCAGGATACATGAGATGTTTGTGTGCAAATGAAATATTTTCACTTTGCTGCAGTCTTATCGACCCTCTTCTGTTGGATAGAAGGTGCTTGGGGCGAGGCTGTAGTGGTTGCAATCTCCTCCTGTTCACCTTTTGAACAGATTGTGAAGAAGCTGAATTTTGTAGTATGAGATACTACCTTGCGACACTATTTAGGTGGGACAATAGTTGGAACTACCTCTGGTATTCTGTAGAGATGACCCCTCAAAGTAACAATGACACTACGGGGTTGAGACTCATAAACAACATGGCGCTTTCACATATATGGCTGGCCCAAGAGAACATCATAGACATCTAGTGGGGCAACATCACATAATACATCATCCTTAAAGTGCCGGATGCCGTATGACAATCGAAACTGCTAGCTGACACGAAGATTTTGTCCTTGGTGAAGCCACCTAATGCTATATGGCTGCGGGTGTGGTGTTGTTGACAATCCCAACTATTTGATGACCTCTGCTGAGATGAGGTTCTTTTGGTTTCTGCTATCAACAATAAAATGCAGCGGCGTCCCCTTCACCCACATCTATGAATGAAAAAGGATCTCCCCCTCTTCAGGATTTGTTGGTTCTTCTGGTTGAATTTTTGCGGTCATGACAATAACAGTGGGGTCTGCGTCGATGATTTGTTTTTTACCAATATTTTAATAATCATATTCTGAATGAAGGTTTGGCTCCTTGTCTTTGATCTCAGCCACCAATGACTGTTTTGAGCAACATTCCTCGGTGTTGTGCCAGGGAATTTTGTGGAAATCACACTATTTTCCGGTTTCCTTCTTTATCTTCCCATGACCCTTCTTTTCCCGTGGCTTGGACTGGTTTTTGGGAGACTACATATTAGGGTTGTCTTTATCATACTTTGGTTGTTGCATATTTGTAGACCCAAACTCCCATTTGTTCTGGTGGTTAAATTTCTGCTCGATTTTAACAACATATTTATAAGCAACACCGAGTGATGAGATGTCCAGAAAATCCATTTCAGTTTGAATGTATCTATGTAGAGCCCCATGGTATTTCAGAACCAAATGTTGTTCAGAGTCTTTGATACCCAGCTTGGTGTGCAAGGTATGGAAGATATTGGTGAACTCCGAAACTGCTTGGCCCCTCTCTTGCCGCAATGTGGTCCATCTCATGTAATGGTCCTCATAGTTGGAAATAGGGTAATACTGTTCCTTTACTGCATCCACAAAAAAATCCCAAGTGGGTTCGACCCCATATATTCCAAACCTCTCTATGGAACTTTGCTCCCAATAAGTTTCCCACCAATGTTTGACATGGGGGAGAGATTTAAGGAGTGCGAAGGTGATCTTTTCCTTGTCAGAAAAATTATTAACAGAGAAATAGCCTTCTAATAGATTTAGCCATTTGTCTAGGGCATCCACATCTATCTGACTTTAAAATACAGGAATATCAAAATTAACCCGTACCTTGAAAGGAGAGGTGCTTCCAAAGTGGTTGTTTGATGAATATGCGCCTATTGCTATCGGTAGGCATGGAAGGATGTGGGAAAAATTCTCCATCATTTCATCCCTCTGTCGTGTGAGAGCTTGCTCAAGCAATAGATTGATAGGATCGTCTGCTCCGTCATTTTTCTTTTCTTCTGCCATGGAGGGTTTCTTGGGCATGCGAGAGCGATTGTCTTCAAGAGAGACAAGCTTGATACCAAACTTGCTATACTCGGACCTCGTCGGGGACATGCACTGAAAAAAAAATGATCAAGAGCAGCTTGCTCTAATACCACTGATCTAGATTATTTTTCGGCACAAAATGAAAGCAAAGATATAATAAAGAAATGAATAGAGATATCGCGGATATCCAATAATATAACAGAAATGTATCAAAGATACAACCATAAACACAGAGATATATTAATACACGATTTCTATTAATGAAAGAAATGTATAGAGACTGTAAATATACAGAGTGAAAGACTCACTAGAATGGTGGCAGCTTATCTTTGAGAAGAGATGTGATGGCTACTCGCATTCGCAAGAAGATGGTTACAATGAGGCTCTAAAGGCCTTTTTACAATAAACATGAATGTCAAAAACCATAGACATCCAAAAACCTAACCCTAGGAGATGAAGTGCCAAAAGTCATGTGGGCCCCGTTTGGGTAAGTCAATACATTAACTTCTCGGTGTTGTAACTTTTGCATACGATCTCCGTTTTAGGCACACAATAGCCCATTGGAAAGGTATTGTAGAGGAGATTCATTTTGGGGGCTCAATGATGCCTTCCGTTATCATTGAGAAGATATTTCCTGAAAAACCTTCGTTTAGGCCCTCAAAATGGCCCTGAAAGTTAAAACTGCTAAAAATAGTAAATTGCCAAAATTGCCAAAAAATTGTTTTGAGTGAGTTGGAAAAGGTGGGTGGCCACCGATATCCACCTAGATCATTTGGAGGCCATTTATGGGAGCTACGCTCAATCGTTTTTAGTGATGTCAATTTTGTTGGATTCTTGAGGTCGAGAAGAACACAACTTAACCAATTTGTAATCCATTTGATATACTTTTGATGTACTTTTGCAACATTGAAGATTGATAAGAAAGCCTCCTCCACTGAGACAAAGGCCCAGAGACGTAGGAAAATTTTCCGAACTCCGTTAACAATATGGGAATTATGGCTTGTTGTTATTAATGTTTAATTTATGTTCTATATTCTTTATGATGGCTACAACATTCTTTCATGAAAATATTCTTCTTCTCTTAATTCCTAAGTGGTAAATCAACTCATGCATAAACTTAACCAACATCTTTAAAAGATCAACTTCGGATCAATTGTAATATGGACTAATATGATTATATACTTATATATGCTATTGCTCCCAATATTTCTCTTTTGATAGAACTAGATGTATTAAAGTTGTTTTAAGTTTTGGTTTCATTATAACTCACCGTGTAATGTCCCCATTTTTGGACATTATTACATTACAAAGTCTTATGCCTACCAGAGTAGCCAGATGTGGGTGACATCGAGTTCAAGAGATATTGAGGGGTTTTATTGGGGCTGACTTGCATCGTTCATCATATTTAATCATCGATATCCATTCCACATAGCTTGACTTTGGTTCCGTTGCATTCTGACCATTTCCATAATTTTGAGTTATTATGGGTCATATTTTAATTAAATTCACTAAGAAGGTCATATTGGGCATACTATTTGGAGAAACCTCTTAGTGTAATAGCTCATCGGAATCAGGAGGAATATAACTACAATATTAAATGATGAGATGTGATTTTTAGTGGCTGGAGAAGCCATAGGGAAGAATAAATCACTTTTAGAGGAAAAAAAAGCCAATTAATTAATAAAGTGATTTAATTAAAGAATAATAAAATAAAGTAAAATTCACTTCGAGGGAAAAAGTGAACAGGGGGGATAAAAGTGATATAGGGGCCTCTATTCTCTCATTATGTTGATTATTATTTTTATGTCTGGCTTCTTGCTAGAGAGCCCATGATACTTGAGGGTTTTGAGGGTTTTCACTAAACAAACCCTAGGAATTAGTTCGGTGGTTAAATATTCCACCTTTCTTGACCCAAGCTTGGAAAAGGAGGTGAAATATTCCTCCCTCACCATTCTACATTAGTTTCTATTCAATTCAATATCCATTTCAGTCATTCATTTGTGAAGCAGGGAGAAATATTGCTTGGAGGGGTGCATCTGGTAGTGGAAATCTTCATATTTTGGGGTTGCATCAGTTTCTACTTGTTGGTATCGAGTTCTATACATATTGGGTGAATTATTTATGAGGAGATTGGCCATTTCATTGGTGGATTGAGCCTCATATTTATCCAAGGCGAATTCAGACCAAGCATGGCACATATATTGTCATTGGGGCCATCCTTTGCTAAAGAAATTACATATTTTTGGAGTAGTTGTTAGAGGGATTCTATTGGGAGACTCTTTTCCTTTCTTTGGCTTCATTTTGTATGTATTTTCCAGCCATATATCAGTTGTAGAAAATACATTTCAGATCTGGAAATTACTATGTGTTGGACAACCAAGTGCATATTAAAAAAAGCAAGGATTTGAGGTACTATCTTATGGTGTTTAATAGCTATTAGTTTCTGATTTATTTGGTTATCATTACATGTGTTTTCCTTATATATTACATGAATAAATATGGGACAAATACATCAGAAAATACACTTAAATGAATGTTACAGCCATTGCACACAAAGTGTTTGACAAAACCCTTCAACCAACCAACTGCAAATAAACGTAACAACAAACACAAATTTAAAACAACCACTCATTGGGAAGGGTTTTAGGTGTTGCATGTGACATGTTTGACATAAACGTCATCCCTTAAAATTGAGTTAATTGGGACAACAAGTATTGAAGTGATTTCAAGGGAGTTGGGAGCTTGTATGCCAAGTGTTTGACAAAATTCCTCAATCACATAGATCTGATTTTTACATCAGATTTGGTTGGGAATGTTACAGTGGTATCAGAGCGAATTTCCTTCGCCAGCCTATGATATACATTGATGATCCAGAGGAGAGATGGAGTTTGCAAATTTTGCAAAGGAAATAATATATTGTGATAAGGAATATTATGCCCTTAGTGAGACATTCAGGGTTCAAGTAACATTCCAACAATTTTTATCCATCAAAAATCTTTGGTGGAGGAAAGATGAGGTTACACATTGGGCCAAAAACATGGAAGAAATCCATTATTGGAGCATCATAGCAGAGGAAATCAGAGCCAAAGAATGCAAGGAGGTAGATACATCATTTCCAACTAGTGGATTGACATGATCATAGATGGAGCCTACACCCATTAGATGTAGGGCGATTTTCTACAGTTGCAAACTGCCTTGGGAGCTAGATCAGAGATGCAAGGGTAAAGGGAAGGCGCACATTGTTGAGGTGCAATATGATAGTGAGGATGAGGAGATGCATGGGAATGCAACCATAGATGCCTATTTAGAGCATTCCGATGAGGATAGTGACTCTTGTACATCCGAGGGACATTTGGATGGACATGATGATAGCGCATGTCCTTCATCTCCCCCATAAGACAGTGTTGAGGATTCAACACTTCAACATAGTGGTGATAGTTTCAGAATTCATATGTGTTGGCACTTAGACATGATGAGATTAGGAGGTTGGATGACCTACCTATGGGTGTAGACATGGCTTCCAAGAATTCATGTATGGAGGATGATAAGATTCCTATGATGAGCGAGCCACATTTTTCATCTTCTCAGTCACCTATGCTAGCCACGACACATGAGGATATCAGTGGCATTTCTGATATGGAAGAGTAGCCTTGTGTGGTGATTATACACAAGGGACATATGGATCTGCAAACCTAGGAGAAGAGGTATGGCTTGGAGTTAGTTGACATTACACATACCTATCAGTATGATGAGAGTGAGTCACCACTCTTGGAGATTCCATTTATGGACCATGTTGTGGAGACCATCAACTTGTTGGGACACTTACTCCCAAGATCGATCTACAGTGATGAGGATGCACTCCTTATTGGTTGGGATGACCATAAAACATTTCTGGACACATATGTATGGGATCCAGGTGTAGATGATATTAGTTAGGTGAGTGTACAAGAGGATACAACTGCCCATACAGGACACAATGTGCTTCACATGGAGGTCGCAGTTGGTGATGGTGTGCAATGGCATACCGGAGGACTCAATAGAACAATGGACAATGGGAAGTCCAGTGCCTCATCTTGTGAGGCGTATGTTATTGGGGATTCCATTGTTGACATTAGTAGTGAGGGGCATGAGGTAGCACCTCAGTGAGATTGTGATCAGGAGTCATGACAATTTATGGAAAAATTGAGATTCAGTGAGGAAATGATCATGGAAGCCACTAGATGCATTGATGATACACACGCATTGGTGGCAAGATATTGTTGGAGGGCATCGATGGCACATAATAGTTCATATGGGGGACTTTCCATTAATGAATTTCATATTCCCCTGGAGAGAGTGAGTGTGATGAGGGTTGACCACCAGTAGTTGTTGATGGATAGAGATTACTTATTGGAGGTTGGCGAGATGTATCACAAGGACCTGAGGGAGAAGGAGTTTGACTCTTGAGGTGGACTGACTAACTCATGAGTTGGTGAGCACACAAGGATTCTTGGAAGGAACACATATAGCCCTTCAAGAATCAAAGTTCAGATTAGAGGAGCTTCTTGAGGAGACTAGTCAAATATCCACTATCTCTATCTCGACAGAGAGTCAAATATATTTGTCAGTTACATTGTTAGAGGATATTGGTGGTTTGGCACAGGAGCACTAATTGATGGAGGAACATGAAGAGTACCAAGGATCACTGATGAGTATGGAGAGATATTATCTAGAGATGCAGGAGGATGTCCATGGGTCACAGGGACCACCCTTCACGAGGGGTTTTGAGAAAATTGGTAACACACATACACATGGGGATTCCAAAGCCAGGGGAATTTATGAGGACACTTCCACTTGTGTTCCAGGATTGGCTAACCTTCATGTAGAGGTTGACCCAGTAGTACACCCAGGATACATGACTAGGAAGGGGACATGGAGAGTTGGTAGGCAGAGACCACCTGATGGGAGTGACTTGATTATATAGAGTAGGATAGGGTGGTTCATCCGAGACAATGATATGAGTCTTGGGGTGTATGTTCCAAAGATGGTTACAGGTTCAAAGTCTCAGTAGGATGAGGACTGGGAGAATAGATGGATAGATTCTTTTGATTAGGTCTATGAGGTCAGTTGGCAGGAGGTATGGTCACATGAGACAGTTTTAGGGATCTTGAGGATTATACATGATGTACCTATGTTCGAACAACTTGGCCATTTCAGGACTTGTCAGTAGGACATAGAGATATTCTCCTTGGGGAATATCGATGAAGATATCATGAGACACATGGGGGAATGTTTGATATGTCAACATCACGAGTCATGGCATGACTCCATAGCGAGCCTTGTTTCAGTGCTGATTTGGGAGAGTATGCTAGCTTCTCTCAACCCTAGGGTACCAGAGAGATATAGTAGGGATAACATCATAGCGATATTGTTGTAGCATGGGACTCTGAAATAAATAGTGTGGATTGGAAGGGAGGTCGAGTTTAGGGATTATGGACAGGACAATAGGAATATCAACATACTTTGGCTAGAGGTTTACAATTTAGTGGGAATCAAGGTACTTGGTATGACACCTTTAGAGTTATATGATGTAGGATTTGGTGCTCTTCTAGATCACATGAGGGTTTCAGAGACTTGCATGATTGAGTCCAACCATAGTTGGGGGAATTTGAGAGAAAGACAAGATGAGTATTCTTTGTGGTAGGGTGGATCTCCCTGGTCAAGGATCAGATATATCAACATATCATCTTATTGGTTAGTAGAGGGTCTATATTCATCCAAAGATGATAGTTGGGAGATGGGTTTAGGTGAGACTCATTGATGTATGGATATTGAATTTACTTATCCATTGGTATCTTATAGGACTATAATTCACAGGGCACTGCAGTTCACATCTTGATATGGGATTTAGGGATTGGAGTGCTTGGTAGTCTAGAAATTGATGGGGCCGAGATCCAAGTAGAGTGGTTGCTTGGCGATTTGACCAAGGATTGGGTGCACATGATCATTCTTCTCATAAGGATCATTTGGGTATCATGTGTGGTGAGAACTTGGAGGGGCCATGTCTCAAGGAGAGATTACCACAATTCACATAGGTGGATATGGGATCCTAGTATCATATACATATTGATTTAGTTATTGCTTGAGGACAAGCAATATTCTAGTAGGGAGGACTGTAATGTCCCCATTTTTGGACATTATTACATTACAGAGTGTTATGCCTACTAGAGTAACCAGATGGGGGTGACATCGAGTTCAGGATATATTGAGGGGTTCTATTGGGGCCCAGTTGCATATTTTATCATATTTCATCATCATGATCCATTCCACAAAACTTGGCTTTGGTTTCATTGCATTCCAACGATTTCTGTAATTTTGAGTTATTATGGGTCATATTTTAATTAAATTCACTAAGAAGGTCATATTGGGCACAATACTTGGAGAAACATCTTACTGTAATATCTCATCAGAATTGGGAGGAAGATAACTACAATATTAGATGATGATAAGTGACTTTCAGTGGCCATAGAAGCCATAGGGAAGAATAAATCACTTTTAGAGGCAAAAAAGGCCAATTAATCGGGCCAAATTCTGAATGGGACTCCTAATCCGAACGATGTGTAGTCTAATTGGGACTATATACCATGGAATACCCTTTAGCATTGTTGGGAGAATTAAGACCCCTCAACATAATTGGCACTAGAAGGAGGGCCATATTTTATGGCTTACATACAGGATTTAAACAATAACTGGAATCTATCTTCAACGAGTAATCCCAACTCACAACCTACCTTATTTTCCGAGTTGAATCTGAACAAGAATTTATTTACGAAGACTCGAAGGCTAATTTTGGAAGTGCTTCCGAGAGTCCAGAAATACATTCTTAAACCTGTTTTCGCATACCTCGAGAAGAACTTCACAAAACTCATAGAATCACTCGTGCTTACGCGAAATTGCTTGGAAAATTACCTACAACTTCTAATATCCCTAGGAGAAAAGCTACCCGTGTAGGAAATCCTAACATAGATCCTGATTTTTACGTCAACTTTGTAGACGATCTTATTGAAATTGCTTTACATGAGGTCCCAATACCCTTAAGTAGAGATGCACATTTCTTCATCGAACCCGAAGAAGAATAATTTGAAGGTGAACAACTTGAAATCTCTTTAGAAAAAATAATGGGAGAAAATACGATTCATAAAGAGGTCATACCACAATGGAGAGCCCAAGGAGCTCTAAATATGTCTAGAGAAGTTCATGAAGTACCAAGGAAATTTGATAGACTCTTACCAAAATTTGATCCAGACAAACTCAGGTCCGTGGAAGATCATATAAATAATTTATTTTTGGCCATACATCTTCTAGGAGTTCAACATGAAGATGTAGTATGCAGGTTATTTCCTTATACATTTTTTGGGAAATCCTCTACTTGGTAATTTATCCTACCTGCCAGATCTATTACAGGCTTTGATAACTTCGAAAGGATTTTTATGAGGAAGTTTGGAGAAAGGAAAACTACTGCATCTCTTCACAATGAACTAGGAGCTATCAGAATGGACAAAAGAGAAAGAGTAAAATATTTTAACCAAATATTTCTAAATGTCTTGATTAAGTTTCCCCACGAGGTAGCTCACGCTCAATCTTTAGCCATTGAATATTATACAACTTCCTTAACCCCCTCCATTGGGATGCTTGTAAAATGATCTAAAAGAAACACATCGACACTAAAATTTGATGAGGTCGAAACTGTGGAAAGAGAATTGTCAGCATATGACCAACATCCCTGTTATGAGGAAACTAAGTCAGTTGGGAAAAAGCCACTGTTATTAACTAAACCACCTGACAAGGAATCCAAGGATATTGATAATGTGGTTAAAATGTTTAATAAATTATCGAATGAAGTGGTGAACTTAAAAAAGAATGTTGGTGAAGGATCATCCAAACCCCGAACTTTCCGCCCATTTTTCAAGAAACCAAAAAACCCACCACAACCACAAGAACCCTCACACATGGCTTTCAATCTAGATACTTTCAGTAACGATAATTTTTTCTCTTATCATCAAAAAAACCATCCTGAATGAACGTGTCCTCAGTGGATCAAATCTATGACATTGGTAATAAATCAGTTACTAGATCAACATAGTTTACATGATGAAATTCATACACAAGCTCCTTCTGATACAACTAAAGAAACACCCCCTAAATCAACCATGCATTTCTAGGATTGGTGTGTAGAATTTGATGATGAATAAATTGAAAAAATCCTTGCCAGAGATACTGAAGTTATAAAAGTTGTTTCTTTGAAAGGCTATAACTTGCGTAGAAAAGGTCCATCATATGATACTCTATCCTCCAAAGAAGAAAAAATTCCCCTTAGAAAAATAACTCCTCTCCCTGTTCTCCCAAGAAAAAACCACAAAGTTCTAGAAAAAACTAATAATAAGACTGGCAAGAATACTGTAACAAATAAGGATAAACCAAGCACATATAACACTGTTGAAAATAATGAAAAGGTGACTAAAGGGAAATCTGGGAAAGTTAAGAATGATTTGAATTCACACACCCTATATTATAATGTGATTGAAGACATGAAGAAAATTAAAGCTAATATTTCCATGTTTGATATTTTCTCTCTACTACAACAATGTGAACTTCTACACTTTCAAAACCCATAAGACTCAAACATAAACTATTGCAGATGCTAAATGATTATCCTGTGGAAACGATACACCAGAAATCCACAACGTATAAATAGCATAAGATATAAATGCAACAAGCATAGGTGCTTTTCAAAACCTGAGGTACCACCTTTTCTGCTTACTTACAAAATTTTTAATTTCAATGTACATAATTGTTTAGCAAATTCCGGTGCCTCTTCCAACATCATGCCTTTTTTTGTTTTCCAAAAGATAAATGCCATTCCACAAATAACAAAAACTAGAATTATCCAGTTAGATAGAATACATGTTAAAGTGAAAGGGGAACTCATGGATGTGTTAATCAAACTGTCATTCGATCCAAGGGTTCATCAGACTATAGATATAGTTGTAGTAGACATTCCAGAAAGTTATATGTTTCTCTTGAGCACAAATTGGTCAGCTAAACTCCAAGGCTATTTCTCTACTGACTGGTATCATCTATGGATTCCCTATAAGGGTAAATCAAATCAAATTCGAGTTAACAACAAAGCACACATGAAGCACACAATGACATAATTAGAAGGTAAAAACGAGCACATTAGATTTTCTCATTCTATCCTAGGAAATTGTTTTTCCGATACTAATTATGGTTGTTACGAAGCTCAGCCTTATGAAATACCATCTAAAATACAATAAGGCATGTTCCCACGAATACATAATGGAACATGTCCCATACTTACTAACTTAGGATTTAGTTTGAATAACAAAACTAACATCTCAGATATGTGGACCATGTTCTTTGACTGTTCTAAAACATAGGATGGAGCCAGCATATGATGTGTACTGATTTACCCCAGTCAAGAAAAATGCTCATATCATGTCATTTAGAGTTTGAATGCACCAACAACATTGTTGGATATGAATTCTTAGTGCAAGGTCTCAAAAACGCCATTGGCCTCAAGATAAAAAAACTGAAAGTGTTTGGTGACTCAGAGATCATTGTTCGACAGGTAAGAAATACTATTCATTGCCTATCTCTGCATATGAAAGTCTATCAACAAGAGGTATTCAATCTTCTTTATTCATTTGATGCATTTAATATTAATTCTATACCCCGTGATCAAAATGTAGATGCTGATATTTTGACCAATGCAACATCTAGGTTTATGCCTCCTGATGATGGTTTTTCAGTTGAACTAATGTTTAGGCCATCTGTACCTGAAAATGTAATGAGTTGGAGAGTATTCGACTGCAATTTTCAAATTGTCAACTTCCTTACTAGTTCAGACACGTTCCAAGACTCAGTGATCGATGATGAAATACATCAACAAGAATTGCAAGCTTATTGAGAAGTAACTAATAAGGTCAAGACAAATTGTGTTCCAAAGAATGTTATGACTCTTGAAAAGTTATTTGATTTACAATCTATGTTTAGGAGGCCATCTAATCCAAAGACTAACAACTCCACGATGATGCATTTCTTGGTCAAATTGGGAACATCTGAACAACTTAAGTATGTCAATGAGGGCACATGTTGTTCAGATTTGGAAAAAACATACGTTCACATAATTGTTCAAGATGTATCAAGATTTTTTTTCCTGGATATATAATGACTTGAAAACTTATGATACATGAATAATACGACATGTGATTCCCATCAAAGAAATGGATCAATCCATTTTAGCAGAAGCTCAGAAAGATACATCCTACTCTCGAACCTCTTATACAAAAGGAACTCAAGAAGTTGTTAGATGCCCGAACAATTTTTGAAGTAAGACATTCAACTTGGATATCTAATATGGTGTTCGTAAGGAAAAAGTTGGGAGAAATAAGAATCTGCATAGATTTCAGAAATCTAAATCGCGCTTATGACAAAGATAACTATCCAGTTCCCCCATTGAAAAAAATCATGCAACTCGTCTCTGGGTCTCAACTATTCTTTCTACTAGATGGATTTTCGGGATAGAACTAGGTTCTTGTGGTAGAACCAAAGCGATTAAAGACCACTTTTCGAATTAAATGGGAAAATTATGCTTATAGAAGAATGTCTTTTGGTATTATGAACGCAAGAGTTACCTTTCAAAGGGAAATGAACATTGATTTCAAAGGACATATGGGGTTTCAAATGTAGTAACGCTTTGATATAGTTTATTCAAAAAAAAAAAGACCACCCAAAACATCTCAAGCAGATTTTCGAGCGTTGCAGAAAATACATAATTTCGCTTAATCCCAAGAAAACTGTATTCGTTGTTTCAAAAGGAATTTTATCGGGACATTTTATTTAAAAAGAAGGAATTTTGGTGGATCCAGATAGAACCAAATCCATTTTACAAATTTCTCCACCGCACAACAAGAGGTCCATGCATTCTTTTTTCGATAGAATCAATTTTGTCAGAAGATTCATTTCATACTTTGTTGAAATTGTAAAACCTTTACAAAATATGGTTAAAAATGATGTGCAATTCAAATGGAATCCTCTAAAAAAGGAAGCATTTGAAAATATTAAAACTGCTATAGCCAATGCACCTTCTCTTCGGAGTCCTGATTTTTCAAAATATTTCCTGCTATATACATTTGCATCTGAGCATTCAGTAGCAACAATACTCATGCAAAAGGATGAACACGAAGATGCATACCCTATTTCTTTTATGAGCACTAGGTTATGTTGAGGGGTCTGAGATCCATTTAACTCAACAACGTGAACCAAACCCACCTAAGAGGCCCAATTAGACTCCTAAGTGTTTGATGAGTGGTAAGGTTCTCCAGATTTGTGATCTGGCTAGAATTATCGATGGGATTTAATTGTGATTGACATATATGTCTTCTCTGTGAAACATTTCCTTCAGTTGGGCGATTCTCTTTTGGTTCTTTTTTCTAATATTTATAACAAATAAAGACAAAGATTAATCTAAATGACAAGGGGGAAGTTAAATTGTGTGTTGGGAAAAGGATAGGTTTTTAGGATAACCTCTATACCTTAGCATGCATATGAAGAATATCTAAACAACTTAAAACTAGAATTAATACCATTTTTATTAGTGGACATTCAACATTGTCTGAGATAACAACTACAAAAAAGAAACATACATATGGCAAGAAGCTAGTGCAAGAAAAGTAATTTCTAATGCTCTATTACCGATCACAGGTTAAAACAATCGATTTCTATTCATCAACTAGAATAAAATAATTGTCACAACATTATAAGATAACTTTAAATACAATTACAACAAATCTTACTCAACAAAGAAACAAATATCGAATCAGAAGACAAAGATAATCCTCCTTGGTCTAAACACATTCACGCCTTAGATGATAGAAGTGTATTTGGTGCTAAACAAAACTTATTAATTAAAATAAACTTTCACATAAATAGTTCTATTACAAAATTTTAGAAAAAGTCTCTCTCTCCAAAATCATTGACCCTTTGTCCCAGGTCGATCCCATTATTTATTTCAAAAAATAACTAAAATTAAAAATAACTACTAGAGTTGTGTTAAATTAAGAAAGCGCCACGTGGAAGATTTATCTATTTGTTCTCTTTTGATCATCTAGTGGTTTCAATGCAGTGGATGTTTCTTCTCGTACTCTGAACACTTGACAAAGAGATCTTCTTATGTGTTTGCATATGGAAACCTGTGTTGATCCATCAAAGCGGAGAAGACCTTTTTTATCTCTCCTTCCCGTTCCTTGTACCTAATTAGCTTGACATTTAAGCATTGTAAGACTTTGAGAGCTTTGATTGGGTGTTCCAAGAACTTCTTTACTTAACCTGGAGTCATGCTTGAAATTTGTGAAATCTCTTCTTCCCATGCTGAGTCTTGCTCTGTATGTCGCTTGACTATGTCATACAAATAGACGAAATCCTATGGTGGACCAAAATCTAGTAGGTCAATGCTTTTCGTCTCCCAATTGATTTTCTCCCAAATTTTATCACACTCTCCAAATCTTTCCTGTATCTTCCGTTGAGGTTCCTGGACCATGCATACCCAATATTCAACTGCTTTCCTGATTCGGGAGATGTTGCTATCCATCAACACTCAAATGCCATGCTCTTATGTGTCTTAGCCTTTCTGCACTTCGCTAATGTATTCGATCCACTCCAAGGCATGATGTGCCTTCTCATACCATCTCTATACGTCCTTATAGGTTGCCAGCCCCATGAGAGTATGTTCTTGAAAATCGCCTATGCAAGCGATGAAGAGATTCCTTTCTCTTGTGAATTGCTCATACGTTTATCAGAACTCACTCTTCAGGAGTACTACTTCATGTGTTGAATTATGGTAATAATCCACTTGATGGTGTAGATGGTCCAACTATTTATTCATGGCACCTACCTCCTTTTCATCCCTTCTTTCCTTGTCCAAAATAACATCGATTATAGATATACCTACTCCGATCATCTCAGTCATCTTAGCATTTTTTGTATCGAACAATGTCTCCTCTGGGGCGATGAGAAGTGTGATATCAAGTGCGAGTCTCCTTTTCTTGGTAATTCTTATGATCACAACCTTCCTTTTTCTATCATAAGTGATCACCTATATATCGACGATTTCATCTACTGCCTCTCAAATCTACTGATCTCCCTAGGAAAAAGTATTTCCCAGGCTTCCTGTTGTGTAGAGATGCTCCATGGTATCTTCTCGTGCAGGTTCTTGTTCTATTTCATGGCTGGACCCATTGGGATCCTTGGCAGGGGAGTTTCTTGGATTCTCTGTTGGGTGGTCCTCTTGCTAGGTTCAATGATCAACTGTGTTTTCACTGTAGATGAGGGAGTAGAAGGAAGCTCAGTATCGATTGAAATTTTAGTTGGTGGGGTGCCAATTTATGGTAGCTTCATTGTTCCTCCTTGTTCACCCATTTCCATGTTATCTTTGGATCTAGCACCATGTGGCCAAGTCTCCCCTATCGACTATGTTTCCAGTGAATTGAGCAATTCAACATTACTAGTGATTCAGGATTCCTGGAAACTTTCCTTGGTTTTTGGAACAATTTCACCTGGAGCTGGAGAAGACACTTCACTTGGGTCTTCCTCCTGTGTGATTGGTGCAGGGTTATGCACGAAGCCTCTGAACCTTCCTCATCATCATATATGGTAATTAAAGCCATGAAGACAAAAGGCATACCCATCCCACTTGATACTCCTGTTGACCTTCATTGAGTTGTAGTAATCATTAGTGATCCTGACTAGGGTGGCATAGGGCTGGTGTTTTCTTGGTCAGTGGTTTCCTCTGGTGGAATTTTCTCTGAGCCACTTAGCTCTTCTCCATGATTGCTTGTGTCAGCCAGGGTAATCCTCAGAGGTTATATCAAAGTGTTAAGTGGGGGATATTCTTCTAACCTTTGTATAGCTCTTTGGGATTCTTCCAACAACAACATCCCCCTCCTTCGTGCCTCTGCTACTTCTACTGCTATGTTTTCGTCTCTTACCCTAAGATATTCTTGATATTTTTTCTCTATTGTCTGAACCTGTTCATCTAGGGTCATCTCTTTGAATTTGGTCATATTCAGGTTTTCCTTTCTATGGCGTACTTCTGCCCAATCCTAGGCACCCTCAGTGAATATTTCATCTTCAAAAATATCATGATCATATGACAAATGGGAGGATAATTGTGTTGCATGTTGGGGAAATAAACCCTTGGGATCATGCTTATGAAAGTGGCTTGTGGGAAACTGATACTCGAGTTGATTCAACCCTTCATGTTTCTCCTACACAATGTCTCTAACCATATAAAATCCTATGTGGAAACCATAGGGAATGAAAGTTCTATTCTTGTCTTTGAACATGGAGGCGTTATAGCCTTGCAAGATAGTCTGGTAATAGATATCCCCCAATATGAGACAATCCAAGACATGAACAGGGAGAAGGTGGGGTGTGCCAGTAGCTCCGAACACTCTCATATAAATGAGAGTTTCTTCAAAGTACCAGTGGCCAACTTTTGTTATCATCTTCTTTGCCACCACTGAAATGCGAGGGCACTCTTTTCTAAATATGATGAAGTATACCTTGGCTAGGAACTCATCACATATTAAAGAATATGATCTCTTGTATCTATTTTCCCATAATATGTTGAAATAGACATGTACAGGAAATTTGACAATATGCTAGCCCAGATTCATACTTGCAAAAATGTTCCTTCCACAAATTACATCTAGCAAGTAGGATGCCATGTAGAAGTTTAGAACCTTTCCTTGCTTCGGTGACTGGGCATGTGAAACATTTATACTAAGCTTCTTGGAGATAATGAATCCCCAATTGAAGCTGCTCCCTGAAATCGCCACGGCGTATGGCAAGGGAATCCATGCCTCTAAAAATTTGGAGAAATTTTTTTCTCCATATAACCAACATATTAACGACATCAGATACATGTATGGATCTTGGAGATTTATTGTGTTGTACGAGGCATTGCTCGTATTTGTGAATTTCTTGTCTTCTTTCCACCATGAGGGTAACAATCAGCTGGTATCATGAACCTCATATAACTTGACCACAAAGTCTATGTTTAGCCTTTCCTCCAGGTCTCTAATTTTGTAATACTTATGAACCTTGACCAGAAGGAAAAAACCAACACATTCACCTTCCTCATTATTGATAGTGCACTTCACCATGTCTGAATGGTCAATTATCCACCCCACGGATTTGATGAAGGCTAGAACTAGGGTCCGACTAGCCACCCTGTGCATATTTGACCTTCTGATGTTTGGGAACACTTCATCATCCAATATTCAGACATTCAGATTGTTGTGAGGTGTGAACTCAAGGTACTCCTCTTGATTGATCCTGCTATACAGGTCTCCCTAATGTAGTAGCACCACTTTAGACCCCATGCTTGTCTCCGTGTCACCAAATGTCGGAGGCTGGGTAAACTGCTTCTTTTTGGATGCGTGGATAGCTAATTTTGTTTTTGAGGTGAAATCCAAATCCCTTGCAGTGCTCGACGTAGATCCTTCCCTGAACTATGGTTCCTTTAGTTTGGGTGTCCTTGGTGAGTGCCTCTTTGTCGGCTTTCTTAGAGGCATTTTATAAAAATATTCAGAGTGAGATATCAACCTCCACAGGTATTATAGACGCAATTGCAAATGTAGAATAATAAAGACAATGCATACCTCTTCCTTGCAAAAGATAGATCTGGTTTAGAGTTCAAGATCGACTGTAAGCTCTTTGACATGTTCTCTCTCTCCTTTGACTGCTCCGGGGAATAAAATATTTGTGCACATAATGATGCATTTCAATATGTGTTTGTAATTTAAATGGAGAGAATACTTACCTTGTCACATCAGTTCTTAAATTCATGAGTGTAAATATGCCTTGCACAATCCATCACTAAATCTGAATCATGTTCAGGATTAAATGCAATGCAGACTAGCGGGACAGGAGTGGGTTACTTCATAGTTCATTGGCATATTCAAACTTCTATTGTTTGTTTGATGCATGAGACAGTAACATGGGCTATGTTAAACATTAATTGGCCTCTTAAATAAAAAAATTTGATCTTATCCCTACCGAAAGTATCCCATCAATCTATGGAGCCTTCTTGTATTTTAAACACTGGTATGATCGGCATCGGGGAAAAAGGCAGGGTCTTGAAATGGAATGAAAGTATAGAGTGGCTAGGATCACTGATGTAGAATGTGGAAGGTTCGATGAAAACTCCCGATGTATGATATCCTATTAGTCTACCGATAGAAAATGAGTGGATTGGCATCAACGCTTTTCTTAAAAAAATTTCATTGATAACTTTATCCGAAAGCTCTGATGCCGACCCAAAATTCCGTACAGTGTTGACGTGGAAATGTTGACTTGGAGATATGGACATGACATGAGGAACATCAAGAGATAATGTAGGGAAAATAGACCGCATCATACACACTGCTTACATGGCAAAGAAACGTGGCAATTGATTTTGACCTTTTCATGGGAAACATGTCTTTGACATCAGTGATTTCCTTTAGACATAAGTGTGATTTCCGCACCATATTCTACCGACGTCGACGTCATAATGATGATCGGGGATCGATGAAGTGTTAAAGTGAAAGTTTCCGCAGTTTTCTCTCTCAAATTACGCCGATGTAGAAGATGTATCATCGATCAATGATCGATGATCGGGGATGGCGATCGTTCCCGTTCACGATTTACCTCTTGACTTTCACCAATGCTGAAAACATATCGACGATGTTAAAAGACTATCTTATAGACCAATATTCGTTGATCTATGATCGTTTGAAAAGTTTTAAACCGTGCAAATTTTGGGCCTTTCACGCAATGTTACTGAGAAAAATTAGATCTGTCAATAGTTTTAAACCAAACAAAATATGGTCGATGATAAGGCTAAAAAATAAAAAATCCATTCATTCATGACACAGACTCAGATTCCAAACAATGAAAAGTGGTACCCAAAAGAAAAAAATTTCACAAATTCTCTTAGGGTGTGTTGAGTGCTTCAGAAAATGGTGATTCTCAGGGATAAAACAAAATCTATACACCTTCCCTCGGACTTAGATTTTTCAAAACTACTAGAGAAACCACTTGACTATTTTTTTTTTTTTTTTAGATAGAATTGTTCCTATCAATGTGTACACACTCCCTAAGTCCATGAATCTGGATCTGCTGATGAGGTTCATCATTTTTTCCACCTTCGTTCCTCTTGAATGCGATCCACGTCCCTCCTTGACAAGAGCCGGGTAAGGCATCCAATGGCTTGAGGGCTATTTTAGTTATTATTCCCTTGCTACAATGTTTCTCCACTGCCAATGAGCATCCATAGCCCTAACAAAGTCACCCCGATATCACAGACCTTACTCCACTGCCAACGAGCATCCATAGCCCCGAAAAATTTATCTGCATACCCTCTCAGACTTTCCACTCTCTTTAATATAAATAATTTTCTTTAGGAAAAAATTCCAAGAGTGAGCCGGAGAGGAGGATATCTGTTATTGGCAAAGTGAATGGTTAAGGTGGATCTTTCCCTGGCTCTGTCTAGAGGTATATGTGATCCTTTCCAACTAGCCATCTTTTCCTTTTGTCTTTACCAGGCCACTAAGTAGATATTTCATTTCTTCCCCAGTTAGTATGCTTACAAAGACAAAAAATTATTTGAGAAAGTTTGTATTTTCCTAGCGTATCTTAGTTTGCATATCAGTGCAAGTTAGAAACATAGTCTATTTTACCATTAAAAATCAACCACTGCTTTTCAAAGCACAACTTAGTTAAAGAAAATGACAAGCACAAGAAAAAAAAAGAGAGTTTACAGTCGGTCTTCCCTAAACCCACACACTTAACTTGATCAAAATGTATGCTCAAAATAAAAGAAACTCAAACAAAACATCAAAAGACACTTTTTTTTTTTTTTTTTAATTAGGAGAAGTATTATTTCATGGCCTGGTTGTTCACTGGGAGGGTGTCAGATTCTCCCCTCATATTTTTCAACTGGTACGTTACTGCTCCAATCTTCTTGGTCTCCTGAAAAGGTCCGAGCCATAGATTTTGGAACTTTGAGTGTTTTCCTTTGGACTCGCTTGCTTTATCCCCCTTTAAGACTAGGTCCCCTACCTCAAATTTTTTTTCTTTGGGCTTATGTTTGTCGAACCATATTTTAAGTACCTGTTGATGAGCGGAGAACTTAACTTTTGCATTTTCCTTTTCTTCATCCAACATGAGAAGGGTATCAATCCTTTATTGTAGAGCAGATGAGGGATAACCTCTTGATGCCTGGGAAATATTTAAGGATGGAAGGTACAATCCATCTGGAAGAATGGATTCTTTCCCATATACCATAAAATATGGAGAGTTTCCTATGGCTTCTTTAGGTGTCACTCTATCATCCCACATGGAATTATGAAGTAAATTATGCCAATTTCTCTAATTTTCAACAATAATCTTTTTTAAAATTCGCACCAAATTTTTATTAGTTGACTTTGATACCCCATTCCCTTGCGGATAATAGTTTTTAGAATATCTTATTATGATACCTTTATCAAGGGAAAATTCTTTCAAGTGTGTGGAAGAAAAATAGGTAGCATTGTAAAAAACGAGGACGAAAGGCATCCCAAACCTTGTTATTAGTTGTTGTTCTAAAAATTGGATCACTACCTTTTCATTAATATGCGTGAGAGGGATAGCCTCTGTCCACCTTGTGAAATAATCTGTTGCAGTCAATATATACTTATGTTGTTTCAAAGAATTGGGAGTAATTTCTCCTATGACGTCTATTCCCCATTGCTCAAAAGTTTTGGATATGGTCACGTATAGGAGTGGAATGGATTCTTTATTTTCCCTACTGATGCTCACTTGAAAAGATTTAAATTTCATGGCATATGCATGAGCGTCCCTGAACAAAGTGGGCCAATAATAACCAACCATGAATATTTTGTGAGCCACAGTTTCTCCTACAAAATGTCCACCTGCTGGGCCATCATGGAGTTCTTTGAGTACCTTTTCTACATCATTATGTTCAAGACATCTAAGGAGTACTCCATCATAGTTTATGCAAAAAAGAACAGAATTTATGAGGTGATATTGAGAGGATCTTAACTTGAGTGCTCTCCTTTCTCTAGGATTTAGATTTTCCAGACAAGTTCCATGATGCAGGAGATAAGACAAGTTCCCATACGAGGAAATTTTTATGGGAGACTCTTATAAGGCTTCGCCACACCATAATGATAGTTCATTTTCCCAACTGGGGTATTCCGTGTTAATAAGATCTTGGGCCTCAACAACCCATTTACACAATCCTTGTCCTTTGAATATTTTGGCAGGTTTTATGTCTAGATCAAATTCCTGAATGACTGCCATCCAATTTCCCCTCCTTTCTCCCATCTCCTGTTGGGTGAATAGATACTTGACTGCAAGGTGAGGGACTATGAATTTGGTGTGATTATTCAAGATATAGGATCTGAAATGTTTGACTGCTTTATATATTGCGTAATCATGTTTTTCTATAGCAAGGTAGTTTAGTTCATATCCTTGGAGGTTGGTGCTCATAAAGGATACTGGTGCTTCATTGTTTTCATCATACTTTTGGGTAAGTACTGCAACCACGGAGTAAATATCCTTTCCTTTCTTCATCCCATTTAAACTCTGTATCCTTGCAAATCATTTTTTGTAAAGGTTTAACCGTTTCAACGAAGTGAGCAATAAATTTTCTAACAAAGTTAATTTTCCCGAAAAAATATTACATGGCCTTTTTATTGTGAGGCAAATGAAATTGAGCTATCACTTTTATCCATTCAGGGTCGATTCTAATTCCTTCTTGAGATATGATATAACCTAATAATTTTCCTTCCTCTACACCAAATATGGTTTTATTAGGGTTCAAAGATATTCCATACTTCCTACACCTTTCAAAGATCTGAGTCAAATGTTGAATGTGGTCTTCCTTATTTTTTGAGTATACTCTTACGTCATCTAAATAGAATACCACACACTTGTTAATGAATCCTCGAAAAGCTACATCCATGGTTCCATAGAAATTTTCTCCCATGTTGATCAACCCAAAAGGCATGCGTTTATAATAAAAGGTTCCCCACTTGGTCCGGAAGGTAGTTTTTAATCGATCATCTTTTGAAACTAGGACCTGGTTATACCTCGAGAAACCTTCTACTATCTGTAAGAGTTGGTCCATGGGTGGTACTGGGTAGTTATCTTTTTCTGATGGTTTGTTAATTTTTTTGAAGTATACACACAAACATATTTCCCCAGAGTTCTTTCTGATAGGCACCAGAATAGCTACCTAAGCAGAGTGTCTTACCTAAAAAATAATCTTGGCGTCTAATAATTTCTTCGACTCTTGATACATTAGGGGTTCCATAGATGGGTGGTACTTCCTAAGCTTCTGTTGGAAGGGTTTTATTCCAGTTTTTAATGGGATCATATTCTAGATAATGCGGGTATCATACATTTTTAGATCTTGATAGGACCAAGTAAAGACATCTTGATATTCTTTAAATAGTTTAAGATAAGAATTCCTTTATTCTTTGGATACTGCCTTACCTAGGTTGACATTATTGGGATTCTCAGGGGTTCCTAGGATTATATTTTCGTATATAGGGCATGAGCTCCCTATTTTTGCATTTTTCACCGCTCTAAATCTTTCCATTAGGTCGTAAAGGTTCTCCAGATTGGCCACTCCTTTTGGTATTGTTTGAAACTTTAGTTTGTCATCAGAGTGATCTGTTCCCTTCTTCTTTTTCATGGATATTTGATTCTGTGAGTAGTTATGGAATATTTTATCATCAATAGTCAAATCCTTAAAATTCTCCTGGTTAGTCAGGAAATCTACAATTTGTTCATCCCCTTCAAAGAATTTTTAGTTATAAATGTTGTTAGGAACCAACGGTTTGTAGAGAACTTCTACTGCAAACCTTGAGGCTTCATATTCCTCTAAAGGAGATAATCTTGAGGCTGCAGTGGCTAAAGAATCAACAAGAGTATTTTTTATCTTGGGAACAACGGTAATGTTGAAAGCCTCAAAATTGTCTATTAGCCTTTGTACCTCTTGCTGGTAGTTTCTCAAGTGAGGTGAATTGCAATGAGTGGTATTATTTACTTGTCTAACAATAATTTCAGTGTCCAATTTTTTTTAATTCTTTGACGTTTAAGTCTATTGCTTTCTTTAGTCCTTGGACTAGAGTTTCATATTCAACAGTGTTGTTAGTGCATTCAAATTCCAATCTGCAGGATAAAAATTTTTGTTTCCCCTTTGGGTCAATGAGGATACATCCTTCTCCTGACCCCTCTTGTGATTTATAACCATCAAAGTACAACGTCCAAATTTGTGGAGGGGAATTTTTGATCTCTTCATGTCTAGATATTTGTTCACTTTCATCTTCCTTGTCTGCTACTCTTGATGGGAAATATTGATAGAAGATGCTTTCTTCTGCGGCTTCTAGTAGGTTTACTTGAAAGGTCATTTCAGAATTTTGAGTGGGAGGTACGTCAGACAAGAGAGGGTAAAAATTGCCAAAATCAGAATCACATGAATAGTTTCCTAGCATAGGGAAATCTGTCGATGAGGGTTCATTTGGAGTCTCTAAATTAGTGATAGTATGTTTGATATATATTTATCTGTCAATCCTAATCATGTTTGTATGTCCCTTTAATGGTAACAAGAGGTGATCCCAGTCAGTAATAAAGTATCCATTTAATTTCTTAGACTAGTCTCAACTAAGTAGCATTCCATAAGCCTTTGGGATGTCTACAACAATTATGTCAATTACTTGGACAAATTTCGGGTGTTTAGAAATTCGGATCATGACATCTTTCAATTCCCTAATTAAATTTTCTTGAGTCATATCCAATTGTATAACATGTTTATCACTTTTGAGTGGGGTTGCATTCAATTTCTTGCAAATTGACAATGGCATGACATTTGAAGATTCCCCTGAATCAACTAGGCAATTATGTAGATTTTTTTTGAAAACTTCAAATGTCAAGAGAAAATGAGGAACACAAGGCCTTCCTTTTTTTTCTAAAGAGAAAGCATTCACACTTGGATTATTTGTTAAATCTGAGGGAGATGAGACCTTTCTTTGATCGGTGCCTGTCATAGGGGTATTTAGTGATTTTAAGGTCTGTAACATAAAATCCTTTTGTTGAGGGATCCTACACAAGTCCATGAAATACACGTTAGCCTTCATCTTCTTCAAATCTTCTACCACATTTTAGTCTAGTTTAGGAGCTTCTTGTGTGTGTATACTTGTGGGGTTTCTTTGGGGAGAAACTAGCGGTTTGGAGTGATCGGTTGCTGGTTTCCATCTAGATAACTGCATATTGGTGGGATTACTTTGGAATGGGTGAATCCTACCTCGCCTCTATATAGCTAGAACTTCAGTAGGAGGTTCCTGCACTTCAATGGCATCGTTTAAAGGCATAAGGTGATTTGAATCCCTGATCTAAAAATGAAGAAGACTTGTATTCTTGAAATTATTTGCAAGATTAGTTTATGTGTTAAAATGAAAATGGATCAACTTTGCAACACAAATTTTATATCAATTACTCATCAAATATGCATATAAACAACAAAAATAAACAGTGAATAGAAAACACATAACATAACAAATGATAAAGGAGTTCACCCCTCTCTTGGGCTACATCCCCTGGTCCAGCTTCCAATGGATAATTTGTATTATTTTCTCAAAGTGATAAAAAATGTTCTTTACAATGCTCAAAATGCCAAATAGATGGCTCCAATGGCTCCAGAACATCCAAAAACCCCTAGCTGGGCTTTTTCGTCACCTCGTTTGGCCAAAAATTGATGAAGATAGGCTTCCTAGAAGTCCCCCTTCAAACTTGTTGTCTCTGCATCTACAAATTGCATCCTTGTTGGATCAACCTAGCCCACACACATATTTAAGCATTAAAACTCAGCACCAGGTGCAACCACACAACCAGTACAAGCTGTCGCATGGTTACACGCTGGCCCTTAACCGTCTACGGCCCATGGGCATGTGAAGCACCATATGACCGCATGAATATATATAAAGGGCCAAAGTTCAAACAGTTATAAACAAAGGCGTGCCCGTGGTCACATCGCATACCATGCGACTGATGGCTCATATGAAAGGGCTATACAATAGAGCATGCATATAGTAATGTGGACACATTGTATATACTCGGGATCAGGGGTCGGGGCTAAGCCTCGGCCTGGTCCGCACCCACCATACAATACATATCAAATTAAATATAATGTGCACCATTTATATTACAAGGCACATGTGGTGGCGCACCAGTCGGTGGCCCTTCCCAAGTCTCTTCCCCTGCCCGGAGGTCACGGGGTCGAGTCCTGCTGAATGCATAAATTTTAAACCAATATGTGTGTGACACGTGGCGGCCATTGATTGGGCCACGTGTCACCATCCCGTTTGTTGAAAACATGCCATGTCATTTGCCAACTATCCACACAACTTCTTGCCATGTGTCATATGGCCTGCCACACATCATACGGTCTGCCACGTCAGCGTCCATACGGACTGTACAGTTAGCATCTCTTTTTTGCCTGTTTGTCATTTTGAACAGAACGTGATATATCTCGCTCCCGATGTCTGTTTGAAACCAAACAAGTTGCATTGGGTTCATAACGATGAGGCCTATGCTCCTGTTCAATTTGAAGTGATTCTAAGCACTTTGAATTTTAAGCAAAATTTGATCCCCTGGATCACACCTCCCCATTGGAAAGCTTTTGGACCTCCAAAAGACTATTTTCAGTCTATCTGAAGATGAGGGTATAGCTCCCTCACCTTTCCA
>JZKD02S2060087.1:697765-723198 GCA_000966675.3 Picea glauca | reverse complement strand
CATACTTGGTGAATGCCTCCTTGAAACTTGCGGTGATGATATAAGCTTCCTCCTTGAAGGATGAGAACTTGGCTCTACAATTTGACCTTCTCCTCTTGTGATTTTCAACCTTGTGGGCATTAGAAAACAAAACACTTGCAAATAATCAAATCTTCAAAAACCTATGCTCTGATACCAACTTGATCTAAAAATGAAGAAGACTTGTATTCTTGAAATTATTTGCAATATTAGTTTATGTGTTTAAATGCAAATGGATCAACTTTGCAACACAAATTTTATATAAATTACTCATCAAAGATGCATATAAATAGCATTAATAAATAGTGAACAGAAAACACATAACACAACAAATGATAAAGGAGTTCAACCCTCTCTTGGGCTACATCTCCTGGTCCAGCTTCCAATGGATCATTTGTATTATTTTCTAAAAGTTCTCAAAAATTTTCTTTAAAATGCTCAAAATGCCAAATAGATGGCTCCAATGGCTCTAGAATGTCCAAAAACCCCTAGCTGGGCTTTTTCGGCACCTCGTTTGGCCAAAAATTGAAGAAGATAGGATTCCTGGAAGTCCCCCTTCAAACTTGTTGTCTTTGCATCTACAAATTGCATCCTTGTTGGCTCAACCTAGCCCACACACATATTTAAGTGTTAAAACTCAACACTGGGCACAACCGCACAACCGATACAAACTGTCGCACGGTTATGCGCTAGCCCTTAACCGTCTAAGGCCCGTGAAGCACCATTTGAAGTTTAGCCTTTGTATATACCATGTGAAGCACCATATGACCGCGCGAATATATATAAAGGGACAAAGTTCAAATGGTTATAAAAAAAGGCATGCCCATGGTCAAATTGCATACCATGTGACCGACGGCTCATATGAAAGGGCTATACAATAGCGCACATATAGTAATGTGGTCACATTGTATATACGTGGGACCAGTTCGCGCCCACCATACAATACATATCAACTTAAATATAATGTGCACCATTTATATTACAAGGTACATGTGGTTGCGCACTGGTCGGAGGCCCTTCCCAAGTCTCTTCCCTTGCCCAGAGGTCACAGGGTCGAGTCCTGCTGAATGCATACATTTTAAACCAATATGTGTGTGACACATGGCGACCATTGATTGGGCCACGTGTCGCCATCCCGTTCATTGCAAACATGCCATGTCATATGCCAATTGTCCACAAAATTACCTGCCATGTGTCGTACGACCTGCCACGCATCGTACGGTCTGCCACGTCAGTGTCCGTACGGGCTGTACAGTCAGCATCCCTTTTTTGGCTGTTTGTCATTTTGAACAGAACGTGATATCTCTTGCTCCCGACGCCCGTTTGAACCCAAATGAGTTGCGTTGGGTTCGTAACGATGAGCCCTATGCTCCTGTTCGATTTGAAGTGATTCCAAGCATTTTGAATTTTGAGCAAAATTTGATCCCCTGGATCAATCCCATACCTGCATGGTTGTTTCTTCTAAGGGATCTTGACTTTCTTGATCGATGGAATTTATTGCTGAGCTACTAGGTTGTTCAATTAGAGAGCATTTTTCTAGGAATCGGTTATCCATTAAATTTATATCATGAAACCATTGAGGGTAGTCCCTTTCTGAATTATTCTCTTAGTGGTACATGCAGAAAGAGTCATATACTACAGTCCCTAAGTCGACGTTTAGGTTAGCTTGGGGAGGTTCTATAACTTTGAAGGGTGGATTTATTTAAAAAAAAGGTTTATAAGGTATTTGATTTTGGTTTCCCTCCCCAACACTCCTTTTCATATCTACGATCTCGTTGGAGAGTTTTTTGATCATCTGCTACAGGTTCTCTAGATCTCCTCCTTCTTTATTAGGACCTAGTTCTGTTTGTTTTCCTGGGGGTCTTGTTAACAAAAGTCTTCTCTTAGGTAGAGATTGGGTTTCTTTTTTTATTAGTGATATTTGACCTTCTTTATGCATCCTTTCATTTGGAATTCAATCGTCTTAGCTTCTTCAAAATTTTATGCTAGAGTATGTTTGGAAGCCCTTTTTATGAACATGGAAATAGACGCTGGGAGAGCATTATCGTATACTTCAATTTACATCTCCTGGGTAGGTTTAGCTTCAGGTTGTAATTTGTTCAAGATGGTGGTAAACCTTTGGTTTAAATCTTTAACCTTTTCTTTTGGACTCATAGTGGTAGCGAGAAGTTCAGCCATTAAAGCTCCTGTGGTGGTTTCTTCAACAAATTTGTCCAAAAAATCCTTTTGAAACTTTGTCTAGCTAGTTATGGAACCAACTGGTGGGTTAAAATACCAAGCCGAGGCTGAATTTTCAAAGGTTTAAGGAAACATTCTACACACTACTTATTCATGTTTCACATTCATAAACCTTATGGCTAATATGAACTTTTGGATATGGTCTTCAGGTAATCTGGATGTTTCGGGGTCAAATTTAGGAAATAATGTTTATGGATTTCTGGGTAGGTTATGCATTTGTCCCAGAATTTCTAGAGCATCTCTTGCCAACCATGATTGGTTACCTTGAGGTTGAGCCCCCCATTCTCCATTTTTATCGTTATTATCCTCCATATATTCTGATTCAGAACTTGAGCAATCTACGTTAGACCCTTCCTCTTCAGATTCAAAATCCTTAGGTTTAGATTAATTACCAGCTGGGGTTTCATATATCAAATTAAGGGGTTGTTCGATCTTTGTGAGGGAAAAAACTATCAGGTCTTCTACGGTGTGAAAAAATACCTAGTCAAGGGTGTCAATAACTGGTCTGCTCACTTGTTTTCTAGGAGGAAGTAAAGGAGATAAAGGTAACGCTCCGATTTTCCGTGCGTAAGCTCTTGTGATTCTTCTGAACTTATTTAACTCCTAGTGGGGAAGAGCATAAGGTATTTCATGGTATAGGTGTTCTTCCTCTTCATGTTGAGGTGATTTAATCATATTGAGAGTACTCTCTGTATGTGGGATGTCTTGGGATGTCCTCCGGTTAGGCGGTTCTCGTTTGGTTCTTTTTTCTAATATTTATAACAAAGAAAGTCAAATCTTAATCTAAATGGTAAGGGGGAAGTTAAATTGTGTGTTGGGAGAAGGCTAGGTTTTTAGGATAACCTCTATACCTTAGCATGCATATGAAGAATATCTAAACAACTTCAAATTAGCATTAATACCATTTTTATTAGTGGACATTCAACATTGTCTGAGATAAGAGCTACAAAAAAGAAACATACATGTGACAAGAAGCTAGTGCAAGAAAAGTAATTTCTAATGCTCTATTGCCAATCACATGTTAAAACAATTGATTTCTATTCATCAACTAGAATAAAAGAATTGTCACAACATTATAAGATAACTTTAAATACAGGTACAACTCTTACTCAACAAAGAAACAAATATCGAATCCGAAGACAAAGATAATCCTCATCGGTCTAAATACATTCACGCCTTAGATGATAGAAGTGTATTTGGTTCTAAACAAAACTTCTTAATTAAAATAAACTTGCACATAAATAGTTCTTTTAGAAAATTTCAGAAAAAGTCTCTCTCTCCAAAACCATCGACCCTTTGTCCCAGGTCGATCCCATTATTTATAACAAAAAATATCTAAACTTAAAAATAACTACTAGAGTTGTGTTAAATTAATAAAACGTCACGTGGCAGATTTATCAATTTGTTCTCTTTTGGTCGTCTAGTGGTTTCACTATAATGGATGGCTCTTCTCATACTCTGACCACTTGACGAAGAGATCTTCACATGTGTTTGCATATGGAAACATGTGTTGATCCATTAGAGTAGAGAATACCTTTTTAATCTCTACTGCCCATTCTTTGTACCTAATTAGCTTGACACTTAAGCTTTGTAAGACTGCGAGAGCTTTGATTGGGTGTTCGCTGAACTTCTTTACTTGAGCTAGAGTCATGCTTGAAATTTGCAAAATCTCTACTTCCCATGCCGAGTCTTGCTTTGTATGTCGCTTGACTATGTCATGCAAATTGGAGAAATCCTCCGGTGGACCAAACTATGGTAGGTTAATGATTTTCATCTCCTGATTGAATTTCTCCCAAATTTTCTCGCACTCTCCCCCATTTTCCTATATCTTCCGCTGAGGTTCCTGAACCATGCTTACCCAGTATTCAACTGCTTTCCTGATTTAGGAGATGTTGTTATCCATCAAAACTCAGATGCCAAACTCTTCTGTGTCTCAACCTTTATGCACTTCACTGATGTAGTCAATCCACTCCAAGGCCTGTTGTGCCTTCTCATAGAATCTCTGTACGTCCTTACAGGTTGTAAGCCCCGTGATGGTATCTTCCTGAAAATTGGCTATGCAAGCGGTGAAGAGATTCCTTTCGCTTGTGAATTGCGCATACGTTTCTCGGAACTCTCTCTTCAAGAGAACTACTGCCTATGTTGAATTATGGTAATACTATGCATGATGGCACATATGGTCTAGATCTTTCTTCATGGTGACTACCTCCTTTTCGTCTCTTCTTTCCCTATCCAAAGTAGCATTGTTTATAGCTATACCTGCTCTGATCAAATCAGTCATATTAATATTTTCGATATTGAACAACGTCTCCTCTGTGGTGATGAGAAGTGTTCTATCAAGTGTGAGTCTCCTTTTCTTGGTCATTCTTCTCATCAGAGCCTTCCTTTTTCTATCATAAGTGATCACCTATATATCGGTGATTTCATCTACTGGCTCCAGAATCTGTTGATATCCCTAGTACAAAGTATTGCCTAGGCTTCGTGCTATGTAGAGATGCTCCATGGTATCTTCTCGTGCAATTTCTTGTTCTATTTCATGGCTGGGCCTGCTCAGCTCCTTGGCATGGGAGTTTATTGGATGCTTTGTCTGCTGGTCCTCTTGATGGGCTTCAATGATCAGCTGCATTTTCACTCTATATGAGGGAGTATAAAGAAGCTCAGTATCGATTGTTAGTTTGGCTGGTGGAGTGCCAATTTTTGGTAGCTTCATTGTTCCTCCTTGTTCACCCATGTCCACGTTATCTTTGGAGTTGGTACCATGCAAATGAGTCTCTCTTGTCGGGTGTGTTTCTAGTGAACTAAGAAATTCAATATCACTAGTGATTCGGGCTTCCTGGCAACTTTCCTAGGGTTTCAAAATAATTTCACCGGAAGCTGGAGCAAACACTTCACCTGGGTCTTCCTCCTATGTGATTGGTATCAGGGTTATGTGTGAAGCCTTCGAACCTTCCTCATCATCATATATGGTGATTAAATCCATGAAGACATAAGGCATACCCGTCCCACTTGATAATATTGCTAACCTTTGATGAGATGTAGTAATCACCGATGATCCTGCCTGTGGTGGCATAGGGATGGTGTTTTCTTGGTCAGTGATTTTCTCTGGTGGAATTATCTCTGAGACACTTAGCTCTTCTCCATGATTGCTTGTGTCAGCTATGGTAATTCTTAGAGGTTAAATCAAAGAGTTAAGTGGGGAATATTCTTCTAACCTTTGTATATCTCTTTGGGCTTCTTCCAGCAACAAAATCCCCCTCCTTCGTGCCTCTAATTTTTCTACTTATTTGTTTTCATCTCTTACCTTGAGAGATTATTGATTTTACTACTCTATTGTATCAAAATTTTCATCAAGGTTCATCGCTTTTAATTTGGTCATATTCGGGTTAACCTTTCTCTGTAGTACTTCCTCCCAATCCCGAGCACCCTTGGTGAAGATTTCATCTTCAAAACGATCATGAGCATACAACTAATGGGAGGATAGTTGCACCACATGGTGAGTAAATAAACCCTTGGGATCATTCTTGTGAATGCGACCCATGGGGGATTAGTACTCAAGTTGATTCAACCCTTCCTATTTCACCTACATAGTGTCTCTAACCATATAAAATCCTATGTGGAAACCATAGGGAATGAAATATCTCTTCTTGTCTTTGACCAGGGAGGCATTATAGAATTGCAATATAGTTTGGTAGTAGATATCCCCCAATATGAGATGATTTGGTACATGAACATGGAGAAGGTGGGGTGCACCAGTAGCTACGAACAGTGTAATATAAGTGCTAGTTTCTTCGAAGTACTAGTGGCCAACTTTTTCTATCATCTTCTTTGCTGCCATCGAAAGCCAAGGGCAATATTTTCTAAAGATGATAAAGTATACCCTGGCTAGGAACTCATCACATATTAAAGCATATTATCTCTTGTATCTATTTTCCCATAATATGCTTAAATAGACATGTATAGGCAATTCGACAATATGCCATATCATATTCATACTTGCAAAAGAGTTCCTTGTGCAAATTACATCCAACAAGTAGGATGCCATGTAGAAGGTCAGAACCTCTCCTTCCTTCAATGACTGGGCCTGTGAAATATTTATAATGAGCTACTTGGAGTTAATGGATCCCCAATTGAAGCTACTCCTTGAAATCGCCATGGTGTATGCCAAGGGCATCAATTCCTATGAAAATTTGGAGAAATCCTTTTCTCCATATAACCGACAGATTAATGCCATCATATACATGTATGGCTCTTAGAGATTTATTGTGTTGTACTAGCCAATGATCCTATTTGTGAATTTATTGTCTTATTTGCACCACAAGGCTAGAAATCGACTGGTATCATGAACCTCATAGAAAATGACCACAAAGTATGTGTTTAGCCTTTCCTTCGGGTCTCTAAGTTTGTAATACTTCTGAACCTCCAACGAAAGGAAAACACCAACACATTCTCCTTCCTCGTTGTTGATAGTGCACTTCATTATGTTCGCATGGTCAATTATCCACCCCAAGGTTTCGATGTAGGGAAAAAATGGGGTTTGGTTAGCCACTTTGTGTACATTTGACCTCTTGATGTTTGGGAACACTCCATCATACAATATTCAGGCATCTAGATTGCTGTGAGGTGTGAACTCAGGGTACTCCTCATGACTGATCTTGCTGTACAGGTCTCCCTTATGTGGGAGCACCACTTCAGACCCTATTCTTTCCTCCATGTCATCGATCACTGGAGGCTGGGTAAACTGCTTCTTGGTGGACATGTGGATAACTGATTTCATCTTTGAGGAGAAATCCATCTCCCTTGCAGTGCTTGGTGTAGATCCTTCCCTAAACTATGGTTCCTTTAGTTTTGGCATCCTTGGTGAGCACCTGGTTGTCGGATTTCTTGGAGGCATTTTCTGCAAATAGATATGTGAGATATCAACCTCCACAGGTATTATAGAAGCAATTGCAAATGTAGAAATGATAAAGAAAATGCATACCTCTTCCTTTGACAAAATTGACTTGGTTTAGAGTTAAAGATTAGCTATAATCTCTTCGACGTGTTGTCTCGCTTATTCAACTGCTCTGGGGAAAATGTTTTGTGCACAGAATGACATGTTTGAATATGTCTTTGTAATTTAAATGGAGAGCATACTTACCTTGTCACATCAATTCTTAAATTCAAGGGTGTAAATGTGCCCTACACAATCGATCACTAAATCCGAATCATGCTCGAGATTAAATGCAATGTAGACTGGTGGCATAGGAGCGGGTTACTTCATAGTTCATCGACGGATTCAAACTTCTATTGTTTGGTCGATGCAGGATAGTAATGTGTGCTGCGTGAAACATTCATTTTTGTAATGCCCATATATTTTTAAACATCATTAAGTCTCATAAACATTTTATGAAATAAACTGAAACAATAACTTTCAAGCATAAAATTGATTTTTATAACAGAAACTTCAGTAGCTTAGATTTATCATTAAATACTGAATTCATGGCAGAAATAAATAAATACATAAATTGACAAAGTACCTGGTTTTGATGCCAATTTATGTTGTCTGCTGCCTTGCTGCCTTGCTGTACAGTCCAGTCCTGCCACAGACACAGAAAATAACTGCCCAAAACTAATATCCACCCTGTCAACTAGGAAAACGACCAAGCTCCAGGATATCTACGGATATCCTGGCCCCCGTGCCCAAAACCTCTAGCAACTCGGTGCCTCCCTGATCAGTATGTCACAACCAATAATCTCGTGCCTAAATATGAGCACACCAGACACAACAAAGCTCTCGCTTTCTGCAGATAGCAAAAACAACAATTCGCAGCACCCATTCCCTCCTCCTGCCGAATGGTGCACACATCCCCCTCTTTCCCCCCCTTATTCCTCCCGACCAACTCACGCACTTACTCCACAACCACCCTCTGTCCCCCATCCTTCGTCATGAATTACTGTTTTATCTCCTCGGGATTCATGGCTTTCCCTCTCTGCATACGCCACCATTTTATATCATTTTCATTGATATTTTTAGATTATAATTCTCAGGTCATTAAATGTGGTCTGTAGTTAGAGTATTACTTAGTTAATCACAATCATTTCTTTTAATTAATTTTGCTTTATAATCTTTAAGCATGTATCCAATTAGGGTCGTTACAATTTTCCTCTTAAATAACAAAATCCAATCTTATCCTTGCTGAAAGTATCCCATCAAACTATCGAGCCTTCTCGTATTTTAAACACTGGTATGATCGACATCGGGGAAAAGGGTAGGGTCTTGAAATGGAACCAAAGCATAGAATGTCCAGGATCACCGATGTAGAATGTCGAAGGTTCGATGAAAATCCCCAACGTATGATATCCTATCAGTCTGTCGATAGAAAATGAGTGGATCGGCGTCGACGCTTTTCTTAAACATTTTTCGTTGATACCTTTAGCTGAAAGCTCTGATGCTGACCCAAAAGTCCGTACAGTGCTGATGTGGAAATGTTGACTTGGAGATACGAACATGACACGGGGAACATCAAGAGATGACGCAGGGAAAACATGTCATATTGTACGAACTACTTACATGATAAAGACACGTGGCGGTTGATTTTGACCTTTTCATGGGAAACATGTCTTCGACATCAGTGATTTACTTTAGACATAAGTCTGATTTCCACACCATATTCTACCGACACCGATGTCGTAACGAGAATCGAAGATTGGAGATCGACGAAGTGTTAAAGTGAAAGTTTCCGTAGTTTCATCTCTCAAATTCTGCCGACGCCGAAGATGTATCAGCGATGGTGGTCATTCCTGTTTGCAATTTACCTTTTGTCGATGCTGAAAATGTATCGTATATGTTAAAACACTATATTATAGACCAATATTTGTCGATCGACGATTGTTTGAACATTTTTAAACCGTGCACATTTCGGGCCTTTCACACAATGTTACTGAGAAAAATTGGATCCGTCAATAGCTTTAAACCAAACAAAATATGGTTGATGATAAGGATAAACAAGAAAAAATCCATTCATTCATGATGCATAATTGGATTCAAAAAAATGAAAAGTGGTACCCAAAAGAAAGAAATTTCACAAATTCTTTTAGGGTGTGTTGAGTGCTTCAATAGGCTACAAGGTGTTGAATTGAATTATCCTCTAGTGGAAAAGCAATTATTTTTCATCCATAAAGAAATCAATCAATTCATACCATATATACTAAAAAATCACACTAAATTCATCGACCCATACCCTAAAGTGAGATCTCTTTTCATTCAAAAGGAATTGGGTGAAAGATGAGGAAATTGGATGACAACTCTACAAGAGTATGACCTTGAATTTAAACCAGCCAACATCATGAAGGTTCAAGGATTGTTTAAATTAGTGACACAAGGAGCTGATGCTGAAGAACAAGAAGAGGATGGTTGGCAAGATGAACATATAATGTATACTCAACAAGTTCCATATGTTCCAACCATTGAAGGATTATTTTACAATGATGTTAAGTATTATCTACAACATGGTACCACTCCATACCATCTCAATGCTAAGAAAAAAAGAGCATTGCGGCTGAAATATTTACAGTATCAATTATTACATGACATCTTGTTTAGAAAGAATTACAATGGAGTGTTACTCAAATGTCTTGAAAAAAAGAATTTGATAAGGTTCTGAAAGATATGCATGATGGACCAACTGGTGGTCATTTCTTAGGAGATGCAACAACTCACAAAGTACCAAGATCAAGATACTACTGGCCCACCCTCTTCAAGGATGCCCATGCATACTCGAGAAACTACACAACATGTCAAAAATCCACGGGGAGGGAATGCAAAGTCGCTTTTCCTCTTCGATTTGTAGTAGTGGAGGAACCCTTCGAGCAGTGGGGCATAAATATCATTGGTGAGATAAATCCTCATTCATCCAAACAACACATAGATATTTTGAATGCAAATGATTATTTCACACATTGGATTGAAGAAATCCCTTTAATGAAAGTGAATGAGGAAGTAGTGATAAATTTTCTTGAGAAACACATTATCACAAGGTTTGGTATTCTTAACTCTTTAGTATTTGATAATGCTACTTATTTTTCATATTTGAAATTATCCAAGTATGAATTTGAAAAGGGGATTATTTTAAAGTATTCAACCAACTATTAACCCCAAGGAAATGGCCTGGCATAATTCGTAAACAAAAACATCATCTGTATCTTAAAGAGAACTGTGGTTGATCACCAGAGAAATTGGCACAATGAATTACAAAATTCTCTCTAGGATAATCGTGTCACTCCCAAAGCTTTCATCAGAACATCACCTTATTTTCTTGTGTATGGAAAAGAAGTTGTGTTACCCTTGAACATTTACCTGCCTTCTCTCCAACTTACACAACAGTCTCGAGGCAGAGAATACCCAGTCATCCAAATTCATATAAATACCTTGATGAATCTTGAAGAAATAATTGACAAGACTAAAACCAAGTTTGAAGCGCATCAGCAAACAATAAAACATTGGTTTGATAAAAAATCTGCAGGTGAAAAAGAATTCCAAGTCAGGGATCTGGTCCTAAAATGGGATAAGCCACAATACGATAAAGGAAACATTCAAAATTTCAATGACTTTGGCTTGGTCCCTACCTTATCAAAGAAAAGATTGGCCAAGGCACTTTTTGATTACAAAATATTCAGGGACAAATCAACTCTCTACATGTAATGGACAAGTCCTAAAACATTATATCAGTTAGCCATTTAGGCTACTAGTCACTTGTACATAAATAAAACCTGTTTCTAGTTTTTCTTTTTCTTTTGTTTATTTAGTTAGTTTGAGTTTTCTTGATTTGTTTGATTACTAGTTTTACCTTGTCCTTCTTGTTGGATGCCCTTGTGATTTTGTATTTCTCGCAACCTAAAGCAAGTCACATGCTTAAACGTAGCACATTCGGTGCAGAGGGCCTAAAAATCTATGTAATAGGATGTCCATTCTACTCCTCTCCCCAGACATGTGAACCCTTTGTGCACTATCACAAATTAAGATCTGGTAGAGGAATGTAGCTTGTCAATACGAAGAGACACTGGGAAAACAGAGAGCCAAAAGACTACATTAAACAATAGATTTCCATGTTACAAGAGCTAAACAAAATGGTCTAGATGAGATGTTTTTAGTAGGTTAGGAATCAAAACTCATGAAGTTTTCTCATATATAATCAAGTTAGCATATCTCACCATCACAGGTGTCATCACTAGTGCCTTTAAAGGTTAATTGGATTCTCTCCATCCACCGATATCTATAAATAAAATATAATCAAATATTATAAAAGGTAAGGGCTCGGGGAAAGGATTTCCAGATCACATGGTACATGCAAGTATATTTGTCAGGGATATGGATGCTCGATGGTAGAGGAACAAGGCTTGTGACACTGGGGTGACTCTGTCAGGACTATGGATGCTCGTTGGTAGTAGAGAAACACCAGATAAATGCATCACACTTGTATTCATTTCTACTTTACTGCCTACATCTTTGCTTCAACCATTCACTATAAAGTTTGATATAAGTTTGAAAGAAATTTGATAAATTTGAACAGGTCTCAACCCTCTTTGAATCACCTCGGTCTTTTCAATATGTAAGTCATGAGACCAATCTTTTCTCCCTCATGATTTTGTGTGATGGAGTTTCCTTCCTAATAAAATTATGAATGGATGTAATTTCGAAGAGATCCAAGGCTTCACCTAATGTGTCGCCATTTGTTGTGACTAGAACTACAATCCATCCATTTTACCTCATATTTGGATACTTTCCTAAAATGGAGCCTCCTTATTTTTGAATCCAAATGGAAAATATCATAAGACCCCATGGGTCAATCAAAGGCTTCTACTGGTAACTCATGGTTCACTTGAAAAATTGAGAAATTATTCAAAGTTCAAGTTTTAAATATTTTTTTGGCAAAGTTAATTTTAACTTCTCCGAGATGATTAGATGAGTTCTTTTCAACCATTCCGATAAAGAAAATCCTATCACATGAGTTAGTCTTATCTCCTCCAAACAAATTCAACGAATTTCAGTTAAAATCCTCCGAGCAAAATCGACGAAGTTGTTTTTAAAGTCTCCAACCCAACCTGCCTCATTAAATGATATTCATTGAGACTTGAGGATATATAAAGTGAAATGAAGTTAAGGATGTTATCACTATACCACTTTCTCATGACTCGACACCAGAGAGCTGGTATAAACATCATTTGTGCAAAACCCGTTCTGTTCCCCAAAACGTGGCAATGTTTAACGTTTAACTGGTAAGTGCATCCCTCTCTATCCTGTTCTTTAAATCTAGGGTTTGGTTTTACTTTTTCCCTAGCACATAAATTTTCACCTTCCGGTATTCACTGCTCCACCAAAACCAAGCTCTATGCAGTTGTCACTAACCTTATCCTCAATGTACCCATGGCTACAAAATAGGATTATTTCTGAAACCCTATTCTCACTTTTAACCATTTTCGACCCCTCCCTCCAAAATCGTCTCGACCTAAGACCCTAAGAACCCATCCTATTCCTCCAAGCTGGTTGAAGAGTTCCTCGCCGTGCTTCATGTTCACAAAACTAAGTCTTGAAACCTATTTTAGTAAGTCTCTGAGCATATCGGAGAGGTTATTACTAACTTCTTCGATATGTTTGGGAGAGTTATTATTAACTCCTCCGATATGCTCGAAGGAGTTACTAACAACTCCTCCGGGCATATAGGAGGAGTTCTTTGTGAAACATTCGAGCACCCAAAGACTAGTTGAGACTCCTCCGGACTACTCATAGGAGTTACTATTAACTCCTCCGAAATGATCATAGGAATTACTCTTTTTCCCTCTGATTTTCATTTAGAATTGTTTTGTTTTATCAGGTTAATGCCCAAGACTTTTACACTCATAGTTTCAGTAGGAAATTGATTTCTATTTGCAATATACAAAGAACAACATGTCTTGAATAGTTTTTATTAATTATTTAGAAATAAATAACATGCTCCATGCTGCAAATTGATCTTGTATGCAGGTTCAGACATGTCACCATGAAAGAAAGAAACAATGAAGCTAGCATGGGCTGAGCCGTATGGTAGATCTCAACAAATAACGGATATGGAAAGTGTTAGAATCATATATGATGACACATCATGAATTTTGGACAAAGAAGGAGAGAATTTGAAATGGGGGGAAGTCTATTACATGTTCAGGAAATCAAACTTTTCTACAGAAGTAGAGGACCTAGGTGAACTCTAGGCATTTAAGAACATCAGAAAATTATGAATTTTTAGGGTGGTGGCACATCCAATAATTTTCCCTTGTGTAGATCCTATCTATTGGATTTTGTAGAACACAGACGTAGATAGTAGGTTTATATTTAATTCAAGGAAGGAGCCAATAGCTTCATTTAGGCCTAATGATTTAGCTGAGTGTTATCACCTTGAGTCCAGAAACAAAAATCTAGATGGTCAACTCCTTAGTGAGTTGGAGCTCACACCAAATGATTTTTTCCCCACCTGGTATAAAGCAAATAAAAAGTTCAAATATCGGCTCAAGAGCCGATATACCACAACCAATCAAAGAAGACCCTATGAATATATGGTATCCATGCTATGCAGGTTGTATAGAAAACCAGACGCAACACAGTTTCCTTTGTCATATATGTGATTAATTTATTTCTGTGCATATGTAGGCGCCTCATTCAATCGGGAATACATATTGTCTGAGAATCTTAAAAATGTGATTTCAGCTATTACACAAGCACAATCGGGTAGCTTCCCCAGCTTCCATATGGATTCATATATTTTAGACATAATGTGCATCGCTCACAAATACCCGAACATGGGATGGAGTTGGTTACTCGCTGAAACCACTATCCATATTTACTATAAAGTTCTTTGGGAGAAAAAATACTGAACATATTATCAAAGGATCTTTGAAAAATTCTTGCCCCATTGTATGAGTTCATTTTTTGCACCTCCCCAACTTGTATGACCGATAAAGCCGTAGAAGTTATAGAGAGGATTGAGGACTAATATCTAATGGAACATGGTACATATATCAGGATATATGGTGCAATGAAACCACCTCACCTACTTCCTAGGTTTGTCCCAGATAAGCTTGTTCTCTAGGAAGTAGCATATCGGACCATCATACATGGGGTCGAAGGAATGTTATATAGGTTGAATAAATCCATCTAGTCTCCATTTCCTCTTTATACTGGGAACTACTTCTTTGAAAACACCAAACACGCCTAGATATAAGTATATATCTTTCTCTCCTACCATTTTGGAGAGGAAAGATTCATGAGATATGACCCCAAGAACATCATCAAAAAGAATCTTCATAGCATGAGACTCCCTTATGAATACACCACCGGGTTCTGGGAAGAAGAAGGAGTACATCAAATGCCAGAACCTATGATGAGGTTATTTTCAATAGGCAGGGTCAAACAAGATATAGGATCACAGATGAAGAAGTTGCAAGAGAGGTGACCAAAAATGATGCAGAGAGAGATGAAGCTGAGAGATCTTCCCCCATATCCCTCTCGACTCATTCAGGTTCTATAGAAGAAGATGAAGAAGCACCAACCAAAAAACGAGGAGGGATAAAGAGAAAGTGTTGAAGAAAAGAAATGATGCTAAAAAGAAAAAAAAGATAGAAGTTTTTATCACATATAGTTGTCGAGGGCAGCAGGTTGTCCAAGTTCACGGCTTGCACAAGAAACGTCAAAGAACAGTGTTCAGAGAAGTCCATTTCAGGCTTGAAATGCAAGCAACAAGCGAGATCAGCTTCAATAGCGAACATTCCTGAGAATATCAGATCGGTGGTTCAAGGGAATCGAGGGTTCAAAATATTGTTAAAGTTGTTTGTCAAAGTGGCCGAAGTGCCTGAAGTCCCGAAGAGATGAAAGCACTGAAGTGACAAAGTCCCAAAGTAAATATAGACCATCCATCAGTGGGGACACGTAGTAGAAATCCATGAACTTCGAGGGAAAGATAAGTTTGAGTTTTGAGTTTCCTGAAGTCCAGAGACCCAAAATAATCTCAGCCATTGATCTGCAAGAGCCACACGTCATCAGATCCCTAGCTTTGGGTAAAAGAACATAGAGGAATCCCAGGTTTGAGATTTGATTTTTCCAGAGTCCGGAGACCCGAAGGGATCTTGATCATTGATCTATGGAATCCATGTGTCATCATATCCTTAGCTCCAGAGGATTTTCTTGGAGGAAAATGAATTTTGAAAATTGAAAACCCCGAAGCCCGAATTGCAAAGCAAATCGAGACCATTGGTTTGAAAAGGGGTTGATTCGATCCATTGGTTTGAAAGTGCCAGAGCTAAGCCATTGATCAAAGGGCCTCATCCAAAATCGCAATATCAACAACCATGCTCCATTGTGGGGTTGGAAGGTTCTCGAGCGATAATTTTCTTGAGCGGTCCTGCAATTGAAACCATGGTAAGTCAAAAGTAATACATGGGCTTATCCTCTTACAATCAGAGGGTGACTCTCAGTGCTAAAATTCATGGTTCCACTGTCGGGGAATGAATTGAAGACCTTTCCTTGGGTAGAATGACAATGAAAATTTGATTCTAAAGGTGCATTAGACATCATAACCTTTGAATATTGCGCTTGCACCTGTCGACTCCACTGTCTCAACTTGACTGTTGCAGTGCAACTGTCTACAGATACAGCCCCCTGGGATAACACAATGATCAGATATAGTCTTTGATGGTGAACAAATACCAGACACACTCATTCTTCATATCATTCACCCGACGACTCCACTGGTTCGACATGGAAAAAATCCTAGCTCGAAGGTTTTCTCCCTTTAATTTCTTTGTTGTTCCTGGTTTTCCCAATGTTGTTCCTACTCCAAATGAATGGAGTGAATATTTTCCCATATTTAGAGAGAGTAAAGAGGACAACCCTGCTCAGCACCTCCATGAGTTTCATGAACTCATGCATCAGTGGGAGATACATCATGAAGATGTATTAATGAAGAGGTTCATGTTATCATTAGAATAAGATGCTTGTCAGTGGTATCACTCCTTACCTTCTGCTAACATTTCCTCCCTGAGAGAATTTCATGTAGCTTTCAATAAACATTGTCAAAAGTTTTATTCCTTTGAGTTTATTTTTCATAATTGTTGTGAGGAATGTGAGGACAGTGATCAAGATATGAATGTTTTGAATGAAAGATGTGAGGATGAGGGACATCCCCCGGAGGAGCTGATGGAGATGATACGATCACTTTCAGCAAGAATAGAGGAATTGAAGGTAGATCGTGCTTGCTTCTCTAATGGAGATGCATGGGATATTCCGGTCCTCGAAATAGAGGTTCTTGGAAGCCCTACTTATGATGAAGAAGTGATTTCGAATACTTTCCAAGAACAAAAAACCTGCGATGAATATCCTGATGAAGATGATGAAGAGCAGTGCTATCCCATGGTTCCTATTTATTATTATTGTGAATCTGATCCTTGGGAGAGCCATGGAGGAAAAAGGGAGAATTTAAATACACAGTTTATCTCCTCTTCAGAGCATGTAAACGAGCAGATCTCACCTGACACCAACCAACCTATGTATGAGAGCTATGAATCATATTCTTAGCTGGATATGAAGGATTTCCAAGAACATGCATCAGAGTATTATCCTCTATTAAATAAAGAAAAATATTGTGAGGAAATCAGCCATCCTGGACCTGCAGAAAACACCAAGTGACAATTTGAAGAGCAAAGATTTCCCACGGTTCCTGTTTATGACGATTATGAATTTGACCCTTGGGAGAGCCATGAAGAAGAAGAGGAGCAACTGAAGGTGTAGTTTATAGCCTGCTCAGAACCTGTCAACAAGCAACCACTGCCTGGGATCAATCATCTGGCATCAACCTTTCACCCGCCTACACTTGCCAGAGACATTCAGCCAGGTGTGAATAGATGCAAGACAGAGCATGTTTTTTGTCACTAGCCCAACGGATTTTTCCACTCATTCTATGAGCCTACCAACAAGTACATGGAGTGGAATTTCCTTCATGCCTTGGAGCCGTCCAACTTTATCTCAACTTCAGCCTTTGGAGAGAAGTTGAAGGATGTAACCGTTATGTTGTCATGGTTGCATTATCTTCTATTGATCACTGACATAATAAATGGTCTTCTAGTTAGGAAGCTACTTGAATGGCTATGGTGGAAGTTTGATTTCACCTAGAATTGTGTAACAATCAATTAGTTTAGGACTATACATAAATAATCTCCTGTGGAGCCCATGTGTGTTTATTTTCGTTTTTTACTTATCGACATGTATTCCTCAGTAGGATGTTTTTTGAGCATGAATCCATAGCCCAATGCATAAGGCAACTGGAACTGCTTGTTCTTGGTAGCTCGCAGGGAGCATGGCATCCCCTGTGGAGCCAAATGTTATCACATATAGTTTTCGAGGGTAGCAGTTTGTCCAAGTTCGCGGCTTGCACAAGAAACGTCAAAGTGCAGTGTTCATAGCAGTCCATTTCGAGCTCGAAATGAAAGCAACAGGCGAGATCAGCTTTAGCAGTGGACATTCCTGAGAATATCAGATCGGTGGTTTGCGGGAATTGGGGGTTCTAAATATTGTTAAAGTTGTTTGTTAAAGTGGCCGAAGTGGTCGAAGTCCCGAAGAGTCAAAAGCACCGAAGTGCCGAAGTCCTGAAGTAAATCTGGACCATCCATCAGCGGGGACACGTGTTGGAAATCCGTGAACTTCGAGGGAAAGATGAGTTTGAGTTTTGAGTTTCCTGAAGTCTCGAGACCCGAAATAATCTCAGCCATTGATCTGCAAGAGCCACACGTCATTAGATCCCTAGATCTGGGTAAAAGCACATAGAGGAAGCTCGGGTTTGAGATTTGATTTCTCCGGAGCCCGGAGACCTGAAGGGATCTCGACCATTGATCTATGGAAGCCACACGTCATTATATCCTTAGCTCTGGAGGATTTTCTTAGAGGAAAATGAAGTTTGAAAATTGAAAACCTTGAAGTCTAAATCGCAAAGAAAATCGGGACCGTTGGTTTGAAAAGGGGTTGATTTGATCCATAGGTTTGAAAGTGCCAGAGTTGAGCCATTGATCTAAGGGCCTCATCCCAGATCACAATATCAACAACCATGATCCATTGCGGGGTTGGAAGATGCTTGGGAGATAATTTCCTTGAGCGGTCCCACAATTGAAACCATGGTAAGTCAAAAGTGATACGTGGCGAAAGGTGATGAATTGCGGGCCCAAAAGTGGTTTGAATCCAAATTGATTTTGACGGCCCCGCAATCATGTGCTCATATAGCATCCGAGTGAAATGCATGGCTATCCCATGAGAATTAAGTCTCATTGAGTCCCCAAGGAAAAACATTTAATGGAAGGTAGAGCTGGTGGTTGAAACCTCGACTCACTCCATAAATGGAAGGCATGGGAGGTCTGGCCGTGGAGACTGAACTGTCAGCCCGAGGTACCCCTGTGGACGGATTTTCCTACAGACCCATGTTGATCTGAGTTTGCGTCTGATAGAAGGATGCATGCACAATGTGACAGAAGGATTCTCAGACATAAATATTTGGATGGAATGGACAGATCACACTCCTGGTAGTGGTAAACAGAGCCGATATAAAATAGATCAGTTTAGATTTTGCAAAGAGGGGGGTAGTTTTGGCCTAGACCGGGGGAATACTTGAGAGATGTTATGACTGTATTTTTGTTGTAAGCCTAAGCGCTTGGATTGTGAATTGTTATGTTAATGAAGATTCCTTTAAGTTGTTATTTCAGACTGTCTTCTTAGTTTTCATTTTCTGTTTCTCTTTCTTGTCTGGATGTAATCTCTCTGATTTATGGATTCTAGAGGTGATGAAGGATCTGTTGTCGTCATGCCCATATTTCATGGTTCATTAGAAATTTATATTTCTCATTCTTGTATGGATGTAATCTCTCTGATTTATGGATTCCTGAGGTGATGGAGGATCTGTTTCGTCATGCCCATTTTTCATGGTTCAGCAGACGTTTCTGTTTCTCGTTCTTGTCTGGATGTAATCTCTTTAATTTATGGATTTCTGAGGCGATGAAGGATTTGTTTCCATCATGCCCATATTTCATTGTTCAATAGATGTCCTATGTTTTTCTTCTTGTCGGGATCGTTGTAAACCCCCTGATTTATGGATTCCTGAGGCGATAGAGGATCTGCTGTCATCTTGGCCATTTTTTATGGTTTATCATTCAGACACTTTTTGCCTTTCTTCTTCCCACCACCGCTCCTTTGTCTGATAGGGAGATTAAATGCCTTCATTAGGAAAACTGTTTATGACTCCATATCCCAATGGCCCATCATTGATTTGCAGTGATCTCCGTTGTCTTTCCTTTCCTTAAAGTCTCCCTGACTCACCCACTCACACCCTTTTAATCCACAAATATTTTTATGGGTACTGAGATTATCTTCTTGCAATCAGAGGGTGACTCTCAGTGATAACAGAAGATAACAAAGAAAAGGCCAATGAATAAAATGAGGAAAGAGAAAAATTGGGGGCCGAAGGGAAATCTACTGCTGAAAAAGAAAAAGAGTTAGCTGAAGTAGGAAGGGTAGTGACAAAATTAACAGAAAAGGAAGCAGCAGATAAAGATGATGAAAAATAAAGGCAAAAGAAAGATGAAGATGATAGAGAGGGTGAAACACACCCAATGGACTTGGATGTCCTTGGAACATCTACCACAGGCACATGAACATAAACAACAAGTAGCGGTTTGGGTCTCGGGCCTTGGGAACCTTTTTGATTGACTGAAAATATTGGACATTCGTGGTTTCATGTATGATAGAAGAACTAGCCATATCATATAAGAAAGGGTTAAAAAAATTTCTGACGACATAGGGTGATCCTTTATCAGTAGTAACCGAGGTTCCTATCGCTGGAGATGTTGGGGAAGATCTTGTGGTAAAAAATAGGGAAGGATTTGCATTGATGGATGAAAATATGGATAATATACAAAGGTTGTGCTAACAAAATGAGGAAAAGAAAATGAGGATCAAAGAGATAGAAGAGAAACTCCAGTAAGTAAGGATATATGAGAGAAGTCTTCTCAATTTTAAATCCATCGAGGAAAACATGAGAAATGAGCTCGAAGGTTCCATCATTGATATGTATGCCAACCTGCATCTCTTCCAAAATGTGGCTACAATAGTTATTGAACAGAATGCCCCAATACAGATGCAACTGACACAATACAACACTATCTAGGAAGGTATAGTAGACATTGATACTTGGATAGCAGAAAATCCTGATGTTCCTTTGGAGTTATATAGACCCTCAAAATCAATAAGGAAGACATATATGTATGTGCTAAACCATTGCCAACATGTAGGGAAACGAGAAGACAAAGAAGTAACCAAAGAAATGGGGATATTTTCAAGAACTCACAAAGCTTCTCAAGAGTTGATAAGGCATGGTCGACTCCCAAGGTTAGACGAACTTGGGAAGAATTTAGTCATGGAAGAATTAGTGAATGCAGTTCAAGAAAGTACAAGTAGAAGGAGACAAATAGTTGAAACATCAACTTTTGTCTCAACCGATCTTATTGATTAGCATTTACTACAACCAACAAAGCTCCATACTATGGTACAAGCTTACATGAAAATATTGGAGAAGGATATGAGCACCTTAGATGATAGCATTGCCATAATATAACAAATGCTTGAGCAACAATCTTACAAGAGGATTGAGTTGTTGTATAACCAATTGGAATTTTGGATGGCTTATCTCTAGAGCAAAAGATCATAGGAAAAGGATAAACCATTGTTTTCCATTTTGTATTTTTCCTAACTACCTCAAGTTTCATCCTTTTGTGCCACTTATCATGGGAGAAGGGAATGTGAATATTTTTGTAACTGCCTCTTCAAGAAGAAGGAAAAAGGAAAAATAAGAGTTACTATTTGTATAAAAGAGACTAGAGACTCTAGGAACAAGGATTTTTTTTTTGTCCTTTTGAGCATTGTATAGAACCAAGAACTATTTCAAGAACTTATACAATGTTAATGAATATTGAGAATCCCTCAGGGCTAGTATTTTATAGAAGGAATTCTGTGTAGAAACTGATCAAAGATTTGAACTACTTCAAGTGAAGATATTTGTTGTTTCTATGGATTGTAAGAATGCTTTGTTTGTTGTAGACTAATTCTTATGCAATCTTAATCATTTTTGCAATTATTGGTATTTATTTGAATATTTCCATGCCTTGAGTTTCATGATTTGTTACAGTATATGTCATTGTAATATGGAATAATATGATTATATCCTTATATATGATATTTCTTCCAATATTTCTCTTTTTATATAGATAACTGTATTAAAAAAATTTTAAGTTTTGGTTGCATTATAACTCACCGGTTACTTTAGCTTTGCTCCTAGCTAGGATAGGTTAACATAGATTAGCGATAGATTATTTTTCTTTACATACATGGTCTTCACCTACATATCTGCATTGCACCCATCCTTGGATTGGTACACTGGACCTTATTCAGTAACAAAATCAAAAGTTAGCAATAATGGCAGTCGCGCCAAATTCCGGATGGGACTCCTAATCCAAATGATGTGTAGTCTAATTGGGACTGTATACTGGGGAGGACCCCTTTCTTTTGTCGAACGAATCTGGACCCCTCAACACTTTCGTATTAGGTTTAGTGTGGATGTCTATTTCCTAACTTGTGGTATCATAAATTATCTAATCCATTCTTTAACAAGTGGTAAAAAAAATCTTGGATCTGAGCTAAACCGTAGGTATATTGAGAGTCATAAGTCAAATATATTTAAATTTATATTTGAATAATGGAAAGTAGTTCAAGGATAGAGATCGAAAAATTCAATGGACATAATTTTGAGCTTTGGAAGCTTAAAATTGAAGATCTCCTTGTATATTGAGAATAATGAGAAATGGTCTATCCAGGAACCATTTTGACAGGTATGTTGAGGGAAGAATGGGAGAAACTTGAAAGAAAGGAAAGAAGTAATATTTGACTTTGTCTTGTAGATTTAGTGTTGCTGAATGTCTTAGGAGAAGACTCAACCAAGAAATTGTGGGACAAGTTGGGAAGCTTATACTTGTTGAAATCCCTAGTAAATATGCTATTCCTTAGAGAGAAACTATATTTTCTGAGGATGAGTGATGGGATCTCGGTAACTGAGAATTTGAATTAATTCAATACTCTAATAAGCTAGTTATTATTTGTGGATATTAAAATCACCGAGGAGGAGAAATGTATTATCCTATTATGTTCTTTGTCAAACTCCTAAGATAGCTTAGTCATGGCTATATGGAGTAATTCAACCACATTAGTGCTAGAATACATGGTTTCATATCTATTATCATAAGAGATGAGATGGAAAAACATGGAAGGATCGACCAATGATTCCTTAATGCTGAGAGGTCGACCGATTGACAAAGATAAAGGAAAATTCTCTGGTAGAAAGTCTAAGTCAAAGGGTAGATCTAAATCCGTGGTTCAATCAATGAGAAGATGTTGGAAATGTGGAAAATCTCAGAAATACAAAATGGACTACAAGTCAAAGGTGATAGAATTCAGTACAAGATTCGACAAGAAGTAGTGGACTCAGAGAAAGAATAGTTCAGATAAAGGAGGTGATGTGTATTGATCGTCGACCAATACATAGTTGGGTTAGGATGTTTGGTTCATTTGATACAAGATGGCTTGACTATTCTTTGTCAAGATGACCAAACCATGTTATGGAACCAGAGGATGGGAGATATTGGAGAAAATGGACTTCGATCTATGCACAACAAAGGTATGGTATAAGGTTTTTTTGATTGTAAATTGATTTTTGAACATTGCATATATGGAAAACAAAATCATGCCATGTTCCCATATGGAGTGACAAGGGATAAGGGGATTCTATAATTGATTCATAGTGATGTGTTTGGGCTTGTAATAGTCCCTTCACTTGGTGGGTCCTTGTATTATGTCTCCTTTGTAGATGATTTTTTTAGGAAGACATGGATATATTTCCCGAGGAATAAATCAAAGGTTTTTGATCAATTCAAAGAGTTTAAATCTCTTGTGGAAAACCAAACATATAAGAAGATAAAGTGATGATAACTGACAATGGCGGTGAATTCCATTGAAATAAATTTGAGTAGTTTTGCAAGAAGTGTGGCATAGCATGTCAAAATACCACATCATATACCCTACAAAAGATGGAGTCATTGAAAGAATGAACATGATGTTGATGGAAAAGGAAAGAAGCATGGTTAGTGGTGTACGAATAAGACAAGAATTCTGGGTAGAGGAAGTAGACATGACAAAGTATTTGGTAAATAGATATCCTTCATTAATGCTAGTAGACTTGACTCCACATGAGGTATGGTTTGGTAAGAAGTCTTCACTTTCACATCTCAAAATATTTGGTTGTGATGTATTTGTGCATGTTCCCAAGGAAAAAAGGAACACGATGTTGTTGATATAAAACATTGTCTTATAATATTTAATTCAACATCACAAGGATAAATCCCCTGCATTTTTAAAGAGGTGGTACTCCTCTATTTTAAATAACATGCAAGAACAAAAAATTCCTGAGAGAGGACCATGCATGATCTGAAAATGGAATGAATATGTTTCCAATAGATCTTTAAAATGAAGAAGACTTTTCTCTTTAAATTGCAAGTGTGTAAAAGATATGTGTTTGGGTAATTGGATAAAGTTACTAACACATAAAATCAATGAGTTTTACTTAAATAGGAGAAGCACATCAGATAGATAAAAACCATAAATAATGAACACATAACACAACAAATGATTAAGGAGTTCACCCCTCTCTTGGGATACATCTCCTGGTTCAACTTCCCTTGGATCATTTTCATTATGCTTAAAAATGTTCTCTTATAGTGCTCATAATACAAAATAGATGGCTCCAATGGCTTCAAAACGTCCAAAAACCCCTAGCTGGGATTTTTCGTCACCTGGTTGGGCCAAAAAATGAAGAAGTTACACCTCCTCAAAGTTTTCCCCTTCAAGATTGTTGTACCTACTCGCCAAAACACACCCATAGAATAAATCAGCCTCAGTGTATTTTCCGCACCAAAACCCTGTTGGATTACTGAGAGGGGGAGTGAATCAGTAATAGAGAAATTTAATCCTTTTTAACCATATAATCCAAGTGTTATATCAATGTAGCATTATCATCCAATATCTGCAGAGTAAATAAGCAATGAAAAAATGAACAATCATACACATACATAGTACAACAATGTTTTACGTCGAAACCCAAAGCGGGAGAAAACCACGTAATTCTTTTTCTTATATGTATTGAAGAATTACATTCATTGGAAGCACCAACTTCCTTTTTTTTCCAGATGCAACTGGAAGGAGGCTCCAACCCCCTTGTTTCTTAGGCTACAACCTAAAGGAAGCTCCAACTCCCATATTCTATGGCTACAACCAGAAGGATGCTACAATCCCTTATGATCTCCAACTACAACTGAAAGGTGGCTACAAACACTTGTTCTTGTCCCATCCAACTGCCCTGAAGTAGAAGAATAATGATGGAACCACTGTCACACTATCACTGTGAGATATACCGCCATAAACCTGTACCAATAAACTTGAACCATGAATCAACCATGCATCAACCTGTACCTCAACCTGTAATCAACATGTACCATAAACAAGTGCATCAACCATGCATCAACCTGTACCTCAACCTGTAATCAACCTGTACCATAAACAAGTGCATCAACCATGCACCAACCTGTACCAAACAACATGTAATCAACCTTGTTGAATTCTGGCTTATTCTAGAGAGCGACCTTGTAGAGCATGCCCCACACAAAATATTTTTTGAACGGATCTTAGAAAGCATCATCAAAATAATTTATCCTCCCTTGAATCTCAACCTTATTTTCTTCACCTTCCCTCTGAAATTCGGCTTAGATATCCTCTGGTTACCTCAACACCTATAGATATTCAATTTGCTCAAGTGTGATATAAAATGATAGAGCCTTTCCTCTTATTTATACTCTCCATCTTCTAGGTCACTTAACCCATTTTTAGGTCACTTACCCATTTCTAGGTCACTTAACCCATTTGCCTCATTTTTAGGGTTAACCACTTTCCATAATTAGAAAGTTCTCCATTACTTTATCATTTAAATATTCCTCCTTGACTTTGTCACCTCACTTTATCATTTAAATAATCTTCTTTG
>JZKD02S2060087.1:640852-697715 GCA_000966675.3 Picea glauca | reverse complement strand
GCCAACATATGAGGGTCCTCCAACTTCGTAAGGCCATAACTCTCAAACCGTGAGGAGTTATGTGACGTTCCACATACCACCAGAAATGGCATGACATGTACTATCCATATAGAATCGTATTACCTTCAAATATATTAAAACTCATACCATTATACATGAAACAACCTTGGGTCCATTACCCAAACCTTTGTGCTACCGAAATTATCTACCAAACTTTCTTCAAGGGTTGACATCAATGACAACCAACCTTAATCAACAATCTCTCCCTTTGGAATTGATGCCAACACTCTGATGCAATACTGAAATTATGTCATGCAATACTGAAGTCGTATCACTCATGCTCCCACTGGAAACATTCCTCTGTCCTCTGCATCTCTGTGACCATTTCTCCCCCTTGAACCATGTGTATGTCCTCTGCATCTGATGAATCTCCCCCCATTTATCATCAATGGAAAAGGTATCTTTCCATTTAGGGCTTCTCCCTCTGACTGAACAATCCTATTTATGGTGATTCCTCATGTACATCTAAGACATATAAGATAATCATTCAAAAGCATTCATTTTGGAGTAGAAATAACTCCGAGTCTCTGGCGAAGATACTGAAAGGCTTCCTATGGAAGTGATTTTGTAAAGATGTCTTCCACTTGTTCTTTTGTGCCCACATACTCAACTTTGATGTTCTTTTCTGCAACTTGTTTCCGTAGAAAGTGATATTTGATTGGAATGTGCTTCGTCTTAGAGTTCATCACCGAGTTCTTTGAGATACTGATGGCACTTGTATTATCACAATAGATTGGAATGGGCTTATCATACTCAACCTATATATCTGTCAAAGTTTGTTTCATCCAAAGAACTTGTGTACAACATGCTGTTGCTGAAATATACTCTACCTCGGCTATAGATAGAGATACTAATGATTGTTTCTTGCTTAGCCATGATACTAAAAACTGACCCAAGTAGAACGCTGCTCCACTGGTGATTTTTCAGTCATCAATACAACCTACCCAATCTGCATCTGTGTAGGCAATAAGAGATAGATCCTTTCCTTTTGGATACCATAATCCAAACTCTTTTGTTCCTTTGAGATATCTGAAAATTCTCTTCACTGCTAATACATGTGATTCATTTGGTGCTTCTTGAAATCTTGCCATCTGTCCAACTGCCTACATTACATCTGGTCTGGATGTTGTCACATATAGTAGGTTTCCAATCATTGACCTGTATTGCCTTTGATCTGTAGATTTTGAATCATCATATTTTCTTAACTTGAAACTGGTTTGCATGGGAGTGATAATTGGTTTGCAATCTTCCATTCCGAACCTCTTTAGCATTTCTTTGATATACTTGGTTTGAGAAATAAAAATTCCTTGGTTGATTTGACGTATCTGAAATCCTATAAAGAAGGATAGTTCTCCAAGTAATGACATTTCAAACTCATTCTGCATATCCTTTGCAAATTTCTTGCTTAACCTGTCATCATCACTATCAAAAATAATATCATCAACATAAACTTCAATTAATAATATATTACCTTGACTTACCTTGAAGTAGAGGTTGTTGTCTGCACTTCCTTTTTTGAACCCTGCCTACTGTAGATATTTATCCAGTCTAGAGTACCATGCTCTAGTAGCCTGTTTTAGACCATACAAGGCCTTCTTTAATTTGCACACATAGTCTGCATTCTATGACAACTAAAATCCTTTGGGTTGTTCAATGTAGAATTCTTCTTCAAGTTCCCCATTCAAAAAAGATGATTTTACGTCCATCTGATACACTTTAATATTTTTGGAGCATGCATAAGAGAAAATCAATCAGATTGCTTCCATTCTGGCAACTGGGGCAAATGTCCCTTCAAAGTTGATTCCTTCAACCTTTGCATATCCTTTACATACCAATATAGCTTTGTTCCTTGTAACTTGTCCATCTTTGTTCAACTTATTCCTATATACCCACTTTGTGTCGATCACATTCTTATCCTTTGGTCTTGGAACCAATTCCCAAGTGTCATTTTTCTTTATTTGATCCAATTCTTAATCCATGGCCTTGTTCCAAAATTCATCCTTGCTGGCCTCTTCAAAATAAGTTGGTTCAATCGTAGATGTGAGTGCTAGGTGTTTTTGTTTTGGTGAACAGATTCTTCTTCTAGTCTCAACTGTTGCGTCTCTGTTTCCAATAATCTGATTTGATGGATGATTCTTCTGTACTCGTCTACTAGGTGTCTTTAGAGGCACTTGCTGAACTTGCTCTTATGCTTCTGTCAGATTCTCTTCATCTTGCTCTTCTACTTCCTTTTCATCTTCTGCTTCTTCTTCGAAAAGATGTTCCATTGATTCTTTTTCTTCTTCCTTTGTTTCTGGTATGCCTGCTTAATCAATTGTTACGTTGATGCTTTCTACAAATTTGTTCAATCTTAGATTGTAACACTTGTATGCTTTCCTTGTACTTGAGTAACCAACAAGTACTCCTTTGTCCACATGAGAGTCAAACTTTCCCATTTTTCCATCTTCTCTTTTGATGTAGCATTTGCTTCCAAATACTCTAAAGTGCTTCACATTTGCTGGTCTTACTTTCCATAGCTCGTAGGGAGTTTTGTCAGTTCTGTTTCTGAGCATTACTCTATTTTGAGTGTGAAATGTTGTATGCACTGCCTGTGTCCAAAATATATTTGTCAATTTGGAATCCATTAGCATTGTTCGAGCCATTTCCTGTACTATCTTGTTCTTTCTTTCAACAACTCCATTCTATTGAGGTGTCCGGGCAACGAAGAATTTCCTTTTTATTCCATGACTGCTGTAGTAGTCCATAAATTCCTTTGAAGTGAACTCTCCTCCATTATCAAATCTCAAGCATTTGATTTTTGAATCCATTTCATTTTCAACCATTTCCTTGTAGATCTTGAAGTTTTCAAAAGCTTCTGACTTATTCTTGAGAAAGCAAACTACAGTCATTCTTGTATAATCATCAAATAATAACATAAAGTATTTCTCACCTTTCAAACCCTTTGTTGTAGTTTTTCCAACTAGATCAGTATGCACAATTTCTAGTGGTCTTGTCGTTGAATATTCCTTTGATTTGAACTTGGTCTTTGTTTTCTTTCCTTGTTGACGTTGCTTGCATAAAGTGTTGGTTGGTTTCGTGATCCGGGGCATTTATCTGAATGATTATCTTCTACTAACTTTGACAAGGTTATCAAAATGTATGTGACCCATTCTTCTGTGTCATAGCCAACTTTCATCTTCTTTTCCTAGACAACACTTTTCATTTCCAATTTCACTTAATACATATATGTTTCTTGAAGTTCTCACAGCTGTAGCAATCAATTTTCCTGAACCTTCTTTTCTTATCTCGCACTTTTGTGAATCGAAAGTAACTTTATGACCTTGGTCACACATTTGACTCACACTTAGAAGATTATGTTTCATATCTTCTACTAGTAGAACATTTTCTTCCTTGGTATTCTTGTTCCCAATTATGACTGTGCCTTTTCCAATGATTTTAGATGAATCATCATTTATGAAGGAGACTGATCCATCTCTTTTCTTTCCTAATGTAAGAAACCTATCTCTATCACCTGTCATGTGTTTTGAACAACCATTGTCAACATACCAACCACGTTTCTTCTGCTTAGCTTGTAAAGCAAGTGTGCATTCTTCATTGCTATACCGATCCTGGTTTCTTATCCATGTCCTTTTCTGAGGTTCTTGTTTGTGACTATTGTTATTATGTTGTGGTTCTCTAGGAGGGATTGTCATTCTACAATCTTTGGCCATGTGTCCAAAATTGTTACATTTGTAACATTCCACTTCAATGCTCAAAGATTCAAACTTGTTGTAACTTCTTCTTTGTGTTTCACTAGGCCTTCTTGGATAACCCCTTTGTGTATGAATTTCAAAGTTGTTTTTGTTCCTGTTGTTAGCTCTACAATTCACAGCTTTATGCCCAAAATTATTACATGCATAACATAAACCAAAAAAGATAGTTTGATACCTAGGAGTTGAAGATATTCTGAAATGAGGTACTCTTATAAATTCTTCTTCTTCCTGAGGCCTATCCATCGGTAGTTGATTCTAAAATCTGAATCTTCTTGGTGGAGGAGTGTCACTGTAATCTTCCTTGTAGATCTTCCTATCCCCCTTGATTGTTTCTGCATAGCTTTTTGGATTTGTTTCTTTCTCTGTTGTTTTGGAGCTTGATCCTTTTTCTCTCTGATTGTATCCAAGTCCAAAATTGTGATGATGAGATTTTTGACTGCTGATAATGTCATCCAAAACTTTTTAACTGTTCTGCATATTTTCTTTTGAAGATCCTTTCTTAATGTGACAATCTTTGCTTCCAAATTTCCAATGATCTTGTCTTTTTCTTCTCGTTGTTCTTTGAGTGCTTCTTCAATTCTTTTATCTTATTCTATTTGAACCTTCAAATTTGTGATCATTTGTTTTAGTTCTTGAGTGTCTTCTTTCTTGTCTATTTTTTCTTGTAGTTTCTTGTTTTCTCTTTTGATAAATTATATGGCACACATTAATTCCTCTTGGTAGTCAAATTCTACCTCTTCAATTTCTTCTTTGACTTCTTCATATTCTTCTTTGGCTTCTTCATATTCTTCTTCGGCTTCTTCATATTCTTCTTCAGAGTCTTCTTTATCAGAGTCTTCTACTGCCATGAATAGAACTATTTTTGTCTCACTATCACTGACTTAATCTTCATCTAATGATGAGATGTCTTCTTTGGAGCATAATCTTTTCTTGAAAACTTTCTTTGTGGTTCTTTTGCCTTTATATATTTGTTTTCCTTTTGAGTAACCTTCATCATTTCTCTTTTTCTTATAAGGACATTTGTTAGAAAAATGACCAATACCATCACAATTAAAAAAAATTGAAGGAAGATTACCTCTATACCTACCGCCGATTCCCTTGTTCAATCTTTTGACAAAGTTGGCCACTTCTTCATCATCTTTCGAGACGTCATTGTTGCTGCTATGTTCTTTTTGCCTTCCCTTTTTCTTTGAATTTTTGGATTCTTTGAAGGATGCTTCTTTTATATCTGGATTTTCCTGTTCAGTTCTCATTTCATATGCTGTGAATATTCCATGTAATTTGTCCATGCTTATTGAGTTTAGATCTGATCTTTCTTCTAGTGTTGATATCTTAGGGTCAAATCTCATAGGAAGAGATCTTAGTACTTTTTGAACAATTACACAATCTTTGATTTCTTCTCCCAATCCTATGATTGCATTTACTATTTCATCAACTCGTAAAAAGTAAGCTGCAATATTCTCATCTTCCTTCATCTTAAGTTGTTCCAACTGACCTCTGTAAGTTTGAAGCTTTGCTGCTTTGACTTTTGAATCTCCTTCATGAATATTTGAAGTTTGTCCCAAATCTCTTTAGCAGATTTACAATGTGAAAATTTGGTGAATATTGTTTCACTAAGACCATTCAAAAGTGCATTTTTGGATTTGGAATTATTCTGACTGAGTTTCACTGCTTTGTCATTTGTTGGTGGAACTGCTGGTGCTATGTATCCATCTATAATTGATTGCGAAATTTCAAATCCCTGTGCCTGTATATATGTTTTCATCCTTATGCTCCAAAATGCATACTTTTGTCCATTGAACCATGCTATTCCATTTTTATACAAGTTGTTTCTCTCCATGATCTACCTTTCAGTTGTTAAATTGATTTTTGAAGGAACTTGGTCTGATACCAATTGTTGGATTACTGAGAGGGGGGGGTTTGAACAAATAATAGATAAATTTAATCCTTTTTAACCATATAATCCAAGTGTTATATCAATGTAGCATTATCATCCAATAACTGCAGAGTAAATAAGCAATGAACAAATGAACAATCATACACATACATAGTACACCAGTGTTTTACGTGGAAACCCAAAGCAGGAGAAAACCATGGAATGCTTTTTCTTATATCTCTTGAAGAATTACATTCATTGGAAGCACCAACTTCCTTTGTTTTCCAGCTGCAAATGGAAGGAGGCTCCAACCCCCTTGTTTCTCAGGATACAACCTGAAGGAATCTCCAACTCCTGTATTCTCTGGCGACAACCAGAAGGAGACTACAACCCTCTATGTTCTCTAGCTACAACCATCTATGTTATCCGACTGCAATTGGAAGGTGGCTACAACCACCTGTCCTTTCCCCATACAACTGCCCTGAAGTAGAAGAAGAATGATGGAAACACTGTCACACTATCACTGTGAGATATACCGCTATAAACCTATACCAATAAACCTGAACCATGCATTAACCATGCATCAACTTGTACCTCAACCTGTAATCAACCTGTACCATAAACAAGTGCATCAACCATGCATCAACTTGTACCTCAACCTGTAATCAACCTGTACCATAAACAAGTGCATCAACCATGCATCAACTTGTACCTCAACCTGTAATCAACCTGTACCATAAATAAGTGCATCAACCATGCACCAACATGTACCAAACAACCTATAATCAACCTTGCTGAATTTTGGCTTATTCTAGAGAGTGACCTTGTAGAGCATGCCCCACACAGAATATTTGTTGAACGGATCTTAGAAAGCATCATCAAAATAATTTATCCTGCCTTGAATTCCGACCTTCTTTTCTTCACCTTCCCTCTGAAATTCGGCTTAGATATCCTTTGGTTACCTCAGTCACCTATAGATATTCAATATGCTCAAGTGTGATATAAAATGAGAGAGCCTTTCCTCTTATTTATACTTTGCATCTTCTAGGTCACTTAACCCATTTCTAGGTCACTTAACCTATTTTCCTCATGTTTAGGGTTAACCACTTTCCATAATTAGAAAGTTCTCCATTACTTTGTCACCTCCTTTATCATTTAAATAATCTTCTTTGATTTTGTCACTTCATTGTATTATTTAAATAATCCTTCTTTACTTTGTCAGTTTACTTTATCATTTAAATAATAATTTCAACTTTGCAATATCTTTGAATTCTTTGACCTTTTGGGGCTTCAAGCCAACATATGAGGGTCATCCAACTTTGTAAGGCCATAACTCTCAAACCGTGAGGAGTTATGTGACGTTCCAAATACCACCATAAATGGCATGACATGTACTATCCATATAGAATAGTACTACCTTCAAATATATTAAAAATCATACCATTATACATGAAACAAGATTCGGTACATTACCCAAACCTTTGTGCTACCAGAATTCGCTACCAGACTTTCTTCAAGGGTTGACATCAATGACAACCAACCTTAATCAACAAACCCAACACACACAACTGTTCCACAAATCAAGCGAAAATGTAGGACTGTTAGTGCACTGGCCCCCAAACTCTGGCGGAAAAATTGGTCATATGGACCCATGTGGCCAACGACCTACCATTTTGGCATGCCCATCGACTAGATCCCTCCACAAAGGTTTTTGGTCATGTGGTAATTTTCATGTGACCGGAGTTTAAGTACTAACAATGCAATGGTCTGCACCAAGGTTTTAAAGGAAGGGTTGTATGGTGTGGTCGAACTGCGAGTTGTAGACGGGGGGCTATTCTGGAGTGTTCCATGTGCCAATGGGTAATGTGAATGGATATATGATACGGTTATATGGAATAGTGTTTGCACCGGGGTTGGGGCTAGGCCCCATCCCTTTACTCCACGAACTATACAAACATTGCAATTCAAATATAATATTTAGACCATAAGAGTTAAGTACCATCGTGTGAGGGCTGGTAGCCTGACCCTACCAAAAATATCCTCCCCGCCCGAAGGTTGTGGGTTTGACTCCTGTGGAGTCACAAACTTTTACCACTACAAACCAATGGAGGGGTGCCACATGGCAACCCACGACTAGGCCACGTGGCACCATACCACTTGCCAAAAATAATGACACGTGTCATGACTTAATTCACCCATGTGTCTATCAATGTCTACCCAGTCAACATGCTAATGCATCTACCACGTCACTATATAGCCGTATGTACTGTACGATCAACTTCCACATCAACACTGTACGGACTGTATGGACTGTAAAGTCAAAACAAATTTACCTGTTTGGAAAAATGAACATAACACAAGATCTAGTTGATACGACGTCCGTTTGAGCTTGTTCAAGTTTCGTTGGGTTCGTAACAACGAGGTATACCTACATGTACATTTTGAATCGATTCTGAGCACTTTTATTTTTGAGCAAATTTTGATCCCCTAGATCACACCTCCCCATTGGGAAGCTTTTGGACCTCCAAAAGACTACTTTTAGTCAATCTGAATATTAGGGTACAATTCTCTCACCCTTAAAATCTCAATCCATCTATATTTTCTTGAATTGGTGCCTTTGAGACCAATGCACAACTTGTCATGCCTTGCAGTGTACTTGGATTGGCTCTTTCTCAATTGTTCTTGAACAATTTTTTGTACAAACTGAACTCGTTCAATGAACTTCTTGGCCTAGTTATAAACATGATGAAAGTGATGTAGATGCTAATCCCAAAAATTAGGATGCTTTCTTTAGAATCTAGCCATCATCTTTCCCATACCAAAATTGCCAGCAACGAGAGAAGAATGTGCTTCCCTTATCTTGTTGACTCTTTCACCCTGTGAAAAACATAGCTTTCCAAGATAAAAAAGTTTACCATGCACATAGGAATCCAATTCCTCAACTTGGTTAGTACGACATAAAGTTGCATAAACATTCTTTCCATCAACATCTAAAGAATATTGTTCCAAATACCTCTTATGCATGATAGGATTATGCTTGAAATAACTAATCACTAATAATAGGCCTAGTAAGCATATCAACAAGTTTGTCATACAAGTATTTTTTTATACCTTATCACCAAGTGGAAAACATATCTTGTCAAGGAATGCAATGGAGCTTGCTTTTCTTTCAAAAATTTCTTCCGTATCTCTCCTTCAACAATCATATCTGTAGTCTTGTTCAAGGCTCTGGAATCTACCCACATTCACCACATACAATCTTTCTTTGGTACCAAACCAATTGGTGAATTTCATGGCGAAGTGCTTGGTTTGATGACCCTTTTGTCAAGAAACTCTTGGGCTTGTTTTATTTTTTCAAAATTCTCCATGTTTGACATCCTGCACATGTCAATGTTTGGAAGATGACCTCGCTGCAATAGACTCTCTTGTTGGATACCCCTTCTAGGAGGCAATCCCCTTGGTTCCTAAAACATCTCAAAATTTTTGTTATCAATCTCATACAAATCAGATTGTAAGTTTTCATCAAATCCTTTGAGAACTTGTTCTTCATCATATTCTTTGGGTTTAGTCATCAAAAGTACAAGGTTCTTACTAGCATTGACTAGTCTCTTCATTTGTCCAGTATTTGTAAGTGACAAATTCATCTTCTTTGTATGTGCTCTAACAATGTACTCAATTCCATTTTGAAACAAATGATACTTGTTTTCATGACAATGAAAAATGACTCTCCTATCATGTAAGTATGGGCTTCCAAACATAATACCACAAATATCCAATGGAACGACATCAATCTCTACCTCATCTATATAGTTTTCAGTGATGGCAAATCTGATTTTACACCGTGTCACATGCAATTTGGAATTGTCACATATCCAACCTAAAGGGTATGGTTTAGGATGAGGAGAAGTTTCCAAATCTAGTTTCTTGACAATGTCTTCAGAAATAAGGTTTTCTTGTGATGCCGCATCAAAGAGAGTATCTATCTTGGTATGTTTTGAAATTATCCTTATGTGGAAAAGCTCCATCCTATATTTTTCATGTTGAGTTTCATTGATGACAGAATTTGAAGAACTAGTGCTTGCAATAGAATTCTTACCTTGTAAACCCATGGCTGATTTTTGCTTCATATTCCGAATCAGATCCTAAATATTTTTGTATAGTTGCAACAATGTTTGGTTTCTCTTTTTTGTTGAACGTTTTGGGTCTCTTTTTAGGATGAAGTTTCCAACAATGGTCTTCATCATGGCCATCCTTTGAACAATGTTTACATTAGAGTTTCTCTCTCTCTTTCTTTACTGAAGCATTTTTCTTTCCATTTCCTTCAAACTTCCTCTTTCCCTTGTCTCCATTAAAAGAATTCTTTCTTCCCTCTTGAGGTTCATTGCTTCCTCTTGCCTCTAAATGAGTAGCCTGCACACATACTTCATCTATATTTTAAGGGTTAAACATAAGTATTGTATGCTTCAAGTAGCTATAAAAACCTCCAATGTATTTGAGAAAAGTATCTTGTGAAGACAAATCTACACCCAAAACCAAATCTCTTCTCCTAAATTCTTAAGTGAAGCTTTTCACATCTTTCCCTTTAGCTTGCCTAAAGTTTTTCCAATCCATAACAGCTTTCTGCATGTATGCTAATGGATAAAATTGCCTGTTAATTGCAACAATAAAATCATTCCAAGAGGATAAAAATTTACCATGTTTCTTCATGTCCTCTTGAGTTTTGGCTTCCCACCAAATGAGTGTTGTACTGCCCAATCTTAAAGAAGCAAACTGAATCTTAGTTTCATCATTTGTGACTCTTTGTATCCTACCATACACTTCAATATGATGAATCCAGTTATCTAATTTCTCAGCATTTACCTCTCCATAGTACATTGGTAATTCAAACTTAATATCAATCTTAAGCAAAGGAGTTTGTAAGGGAGTTTTACCATGTTATTTTGGAGAATTTGGAGGTGGTTGTGAAATGGTTGAAGAGTTGAAAGATGGAGGTGAAGGAGGTGGAGAATCACCACTCCCTCCATTTCCCTTTGGAGTTTTATCACCACTGTCATCGTTGACCTTTAGAGGGTTGGAGCTTTCACCTTGCAATATTGCTTTTCTTTCTTCAAAAAAAACTTTGACAATCTCAGTCATGTCATAGAAATCCTTTCTGAAATTTTCCTCCTCTGAAGGAAGAGTTCCATGACTCTCCTCGTGATCCATACTTGGTGAATATCTCCTTGAAGCTTGAGGTGATTTGATAGTTCTCCTTATTGATAGTTGAGAACTTGGCTCTACAAGTTGACCTTCTCCTCTTGTGAGATTCAACATCGTAAGAATCAAAAAACAAAAAAAACTTGCAAATAATGAAGCCTTCAAAAACAAAATCTCTGATACCAACTGATCTGAAAATGGAATGAATATGTTTCCAATAGATCTTTAAAATGGAGAAGATTTTTCTCTTTAAATTGCAAGTGTGTAAAAGATATGTGTTTGGGTAATTGGATCAAGTTACTAACACATAAAATCAATGAGTTTTACTTAAACAAGAGGAACATATCAGACAGATAAAAACCATCAATAATGAACACATAACACAACAAATGATAAAGGAGTTCACTGCTCTGTTGGGCTACATCTCCTGGTCCAACTTCCCTTGGATAATTTTCATTCTTCTTAAAAACGTTCTATTACAGTGCTCAAAATACAAAATAGATGGCTCCAATGGCTTTAGAACGTCCAAAAACCCCTAGCTGGGATTTTTCGACACCTGGTTTGGCCAAAAAATGAAGTTACACCTCTTGGAAGTTTTCCCCTTCAAGCTTGTTGTACCTGCTCGACAAAATGCATCCACTGACAGAATAACTCGGTCTCTATGTGTTTTCTGCACCAAAACCCAACACACACAACGGTTCCACAAATCAAGTGAAAATGTAGGACCGTTAGTGTATTGCCCCCCAAACTTAGGCAGAGAACTTGGTCGTACGGCCCTATGTGGCCAACAACCTACCATTTTGGCGTGCCCATCGACTAGCTCCCTCCGCGAAGGTGTTTGGTCATGTGGTAGTTTGCATGTGATCAAAGATTAAATGCTAACAGTGCAATGGTCCGCGCCAAGGTTTTAAAGGAAGTGTCGTATGGTGTGGTCGAACCGCAGGCTGTAGACTGAGGGCTATTATAGAGTGTTATGCATGCCAACGAGTAATGTGAAAGGACATATGATATGGTTATTTGGAATAGTGTTTGCTCTAGGGGTTGGGGTTAGGCTCCAACCCTTTACTCCGTGAACTATACAAACATTGAAATTCAAATATAGTATTTAGACCATAAGAGTTAAGTACCACCATGGGCGGGCTGGTAGTCTGGCCCTGCCAAAACTCTCCTCCCCATTTGAAGGTTGTGGGTTTGAATCCTATGGAGTCACAAACTTTTATCACTACAAACCAATGGAGGGGTGCCACATGGTAGCCCATGACTGGGCCACATGGCACCATACCACTTGCCAAAAATAATAACATGTGTCATCACTTAATTCACCCACGTGTCTGCCACATCATTGTACGACCGTATAGACTGTACGGTCAACTTCCACATTAACATTGTTCGGACTGCACAATCAGTAAAATTTTGCCTCTTTTGAAAAATGAACAGAATGCGATATCTTTCTCATACGACATCCACTTGATCCCATCCAAGTTGCATTGGGTTAGTAACGACGAGGTCTACGCACATGTCCATTTTGAATTGATTCCGAGCACTTTAATTTTTGAGCAAATTTGATCCCCTCGATCACACCTCCCCATTGGGAAGATTTTGGACCTCCAAAAGACTACTTTTAGTCAATATGAAGATGAGGGTACAATTCCCTCACCCTTACAATATCAATCCATCCATACTTGCTTGTATTGGTGCCTTTGAGACCAATAAAAAACTTGTCATGCCTTGTTGTGTACTTGGCTTGGCTCTTTCTCAACTGTTCTTGAACGGTTTGTTGTACAAACTGAACTGGTTCAATGAACTTCTTGGCCTAGTTATAAACATGTTGAAAGTGATGTAGATGCTCATCCCAAAACTTAGTATGCTTGCTTTGCAATCTAGCCACCATCTTTCCCATACCAAAATGGCCAACAACAAGAGAGGAATGTTCTTTCCTTATCTTGTTGACTCTTTCACCCTGTGAAAAACATATCTTTCCAAGATACAAAAGTTTACCATGCACATAGGAATCCAATTCCTCAACTTTGTTTGTACAACATAAAGTTTCATAAACATTCTTTCCATCAACATATAAATCATACTGTTCTAAATAGCTCTTATGCATGATAGGATTATGCTTGAAAATAACTAAAGCACTAACAATAGGCCTAGTAAGCATATCATCAACTTTGTCATAAAAGTCTTTTTTATACCTTATAACCAAGTGGAAAACATAACTTGTCAAGGCATGCAATGGAGCTTGCTTTGATTTCAAAGCTTTCTTCCATATGTCTCCTTCAACAATCATATATGTAGTCTTGTTCAAGGCTATGAAATCTACCCACATTCGCCACATACAATCTTTCTTTGGTACCAAACCAATTGTGACCTGCATGGCGAAGTGCTTGGTTTGATGACCCTTTTGTCAAGCAACTCTTGGGCTTGTTTTCTGTTTTCAACATTCTCCATGTCTAACATCCTACACATGTCAATGTTTGGAAGAGGACCTCCCTGCTGCAATATAATCTCTTGTTGGATACCCCTTCTAGGAGGAAATCCCCTTGGTTCCTGAAACACCTCAAAATTTTCATTATCAACCTCATACAAATCAGATTGTAACTTTGCATCACATCCTTTGAGAGCTTGTTCTTCATCATACTCTTTGGGTTTATTCATCAAAAGTACAAGGTTCTTACTAGCATTGACTAGTCTCTTCATTTGTCGAACATTTGTAAGTGACAAATTCATCTTATTTGTATGTGCTCTAACAATGTACTCAATTCCCTTTTTAAACAAATGATACTTGTTATCATGGCAATGAAAAATGGCTCTCCTATCATATAAGTATGGGCTTCCAAACATAATACCACAAATATCCAATGGAATGACATCAAGCTCTACCTCATCTATATAGTTTACAGTGATGGAAAATCTGAGTTTACACCTTCTTGTCACATGCAATTTGGCATTGTCACATATCCAACCTAAATGGTATGATTTAGGATGAGGAGAAGTTTCCAAATCTAGTTTCTTGACAATGTCTTCAGAAATAAGGTTTGCTTGTGATCTCGTATCAAAGAGAGTATCTATCTTGGTATGTTTTGAAATTACCCTTATGTGGAAAATCTCTATCCTTTCTTTTTCATGTTGAGTTTCATTGATGACAGAATTTGAAGAACTATTGCTTGCAATAGAATTCTTACCGTGTAAACCCATGGTCATGATTTTTGTTTCATCTTCCTAATCAGATCCTAAATCTTGTTGTATAGTTGCAACAAAGTTTGGTTTCTCTTTGTTGTTGAATGTTTTGGGTCTCTTTTCAGGATGAAGTTTCCAACAATAGTCTCCATGATGTCCATCCTTTGAACAATGTTTACATGAGAGTTTCTCTCTCTCTTTCTTTACTGAAGCATTTTTATTTCCATTTCCTTCAAACTTCCTCTTTCCCTTGTCTCCATTAAAATACTTCTTGCTTCCCTCTTGAGGTTCATTCCTTCCTCTTTCCTCTAAATAAGTAGCCTGCACACATACTTCATCTAGATTTTAAGAGTTAAACATAAGTATTGTATGCCTCAAGTAACTATGAAAACCTCCACTGTATTTGAGCAATGTATCTTGTGAAGACAAATCTACACCCAAAACCAAATCTCTTCTCCTAAATTCTTGAGTGAATCTTTGCACATCTTTCCCTTTAGCTTGCCTAAAGTTTTTCCAATCCATAATAGCTTTCCGCATGTATGCTAATGGATGAAATTTCCTTTTAATTTCCACAATAAAATCATTCCAAGAGGATAAAACTTTACCATGTTTCTTCATGTCCTCTTGAGTTTTGGCTTCCAACCAAATGAGTGCTGCACTGTCCAATATTAAAGAAGCAAGATGAATCTTAGTTTCATCATTTGTGATTCTTTGTATCCTACAATAAACTTCAATATGATGAATCCAGTTATCTAATTTCTCAACATTTACCTTTCCATTGTACATTGGCAATTCAAACTTAGTATCAAGATTAAGAAAAGGAGTTTGTAAGGGAGTTTTACTATGTTCTTTTGGAGAATTAGGAGGTGGTTGTGAAATGGTGGAAGAGGTGGAATATGGAGGTGAAGGATGTGGAGAATCACCACTCCCTCCATTTCCATTTGGAGTTTTATCACCACTGTCTCCATTTCCCTTTGGAGGGTTGGAACTTTCACCTTGCAATATTTCTTTTCTTTCTTCAAAAAAAACTTTGACCATCTCAGTCATGTCATAGAAAGCCTTTCTAAAATTTTCCTCCTCTGAAGGAAGAGTTCCATGACTCTCCTCATGAGTCATACTTGGTGAATATCTCTTTGAAGCTTGAGGTGATTTGATAGTTCTCCTTCTTGTGAGCTTCAACCTTGTAAGCATCAGAAAACAAAAACAACTCGCAAACAATCAAGCCTTCAAAAACCAAAGCTCTGATACCAACTGTTATGAAAATGGAATGAATATGTTTCCAATAGATCTTTAAAATAAAGAATATTTTTCTCTTTAAATTGCAAGTGTGAAAAATATATGTGTTTGGGTAATTGGATCAAGTTACTAACACATAAAATCAATGAGTTTTACTTAACCAAGAGGAACATATCAGACAGATAAAAACCATCAATAATGAACACATAACACAACAAATGATAAAGGAGTTCACCCCTCTCTTGGGCTTCATCTCATGGTCCAACTTCCCTTGGATCATTTTCATTATTCTTAAAAAATTTCTCTTATAGTGCTCTTAATACAAAATAGATGGCTCCAATGGCTTCAGAACATCCAAAAACCCCTAGTTGGGATTTTTCGGCACCTGGTTTGGCCAAATAATGAAGTTACATCTCCTGGAAGTTTTCCCTTTCAAGATTTCTATACTTTCTCACCAAAACGCACCCACTAATAGACTAATTCGGCCTCTGCGTGTTTTCCGCACCAAAACCTAGCACACACAATGGTTCCACAAATCAAGCAAAAATGTAGGGTCGTTAGTGCGCTGGCCCCCAAACTCTGGCGGAGAACTTGGTCGTATGGCCCCATGTGGCCAACGACCTACTATTTTGGCACTCCCATCGACTATCTCCCTCCACGAAGGTGTTTGGTCATGTGGTAATTTTCATGTGACTAGAGGTTAAATGCTAACAATGCAACAGTCCGTGCCAAGGTTTTATATGAAGGGTCGTATGGTGTGGTCGAACCGTGGGTTGTAGACTAGGGGATATTTTGAAGTGATCCACGTGCTAACGTGTAATGAGAATGGGCATATGATACGGTTATATACAATAGTGTTTGTACCAAGGGCTAGGGCTAGGCCCCAGCCCTTTACTCCACGAACTATACACACATTGCAATTCAAATACAATATTTAGACCATAAGATTTAAGTACCACTGTGGGTGAGCCGGTAGCCCGACCCTGCCAAAAATATCCTCCCCACCCAGAGGTCATGGGTTCGAATCTTTTGGAGTCACAAACTTTTACCACTACAAACCAATGGAGGGGTGCCATGTGGAAGTCCATGATTGGGCCACGTGGCACCATACCACTTGCCAAAAATAATTACACCTGTCACCACTTAATTCACCACATGTCTACCAATGCCTTCCCAGTCAGCATGCCAATGCATATGCCGCATCACTGTATGGTCGTACAGACTGTATGGTTAGTTTCCACGTCAGTACTATATGAACTGCACAGTCAACACAATTTTGCATGTTTGACAAAATGAACAGAATCCGATATCTTTCCCCTACGACCTTTGTTTGATCTCATTGAAGTTGCGTTGGGTTTGTAACAACGAGGCCTACGCACATGTCCATTTTGAAGCGATTCCAAGAACTTTTATTTTTGAGCAAATTTTGATCCCATGGATCAATGCATTATACTTGAAATAAATATTCAGTTACAAAGAATATCTAAGAAGTACTAGGTATCTTATATAAAGCAAATATTTAAACTATGTTACAATATTTATAAACCCAAATAATATAGATTAACACATGATGACATTTCCATCACAACATTCATCAAAGTAGAACACAATATTCAACAAAGGAAAGAAAAGTATGGACCACATATAACAGAGAACTCTAAATGATCATTCCATTAAATTCAATAAATATTTTGATAGAATCACATTTGAAATATCATGATTAAAAATTAAAGTCTAAGAGATCAATAATGTTTTGTCCTGAACTAGTTCTCTCAGAACCTCAAGAATAATAAATGTCTTTGTAAAATAGGAAAAATGTCTGGAGTTAATAAAATTAAACTGTGTTTGTCCTCCAAATATGATTGGGATGGGGCTCTTCCTGACAATAAAATGAAAGAGAGGCTTGGAAGAAAAAATAAAATAGACAGGGGTGATCCTTAGGTTTCATAGGTTGCTGGGAACAAAAAATGCAAAATGACAATTGATTGAAGAGGAAAAATGTTGAAGGCAAGAACAAGGTTACTACTCGACTTACTGCGGTGGAAATTATGAACCCTTCATTTTCTTGTGGAGGAGTCTTTTGTATATTTTTGTTGCCATGTTGGAGGTGGAATAACTGTTGTAATTGCTTCTTGCTGATTTGTCTTTGTTATCTTAAATAATTCCTTTTTTAACCATTCTTGTATATACTCCCTCATTGGAGCAACCAATATTTTATGCTTTGTTTTTATTTAAAATAACTCATTCTCCAATTCTCTCAAATCAATTCTTAATTTGTGTAACATATCCTCAATATCATCATTCTTATTTAGTTACCGAACAAGCCACCTTTCTACTTCTTCTTTGAAGAATTCAATCAAGTCACTAAATTCATTATCATATGCAACTTTTAATGCTTCTAGTTGTTCTGATAGTTGCTCCTTTTCCAAAAGTACCATATCCATTAATAAATTTGAGACCATCTAACTCTTTGGTAATATCAACAATTTTCAGAAATATGTCACCCCTCTTAATTTTAACAACATCCAATTTAGACAACAATTCTCTGTTTCATTAAGCATTAATCTGTTTCATTCCAATTTTAGAGGGAATGCTTTTTCTCTTTTGTGTGTATCACTTAATCTTGAAAATTTTGATGCAAATGCTCCCACTGCTTCTTTATAGAATCATTCATCATTTTCTAAGTCTTTTTGGAGATATTCCTTAAAGTGCAAAATGTTTGTTGAGAAGCTAGTTGAACTATAAGCTAATTCCTAGATTTCAAGGATTAAGTATATTCTCTTTTGGACACTGTATCCAACATATTTTTTTACATCCATCTGCAAACTAGATGACCCCTTTAATTTTGAACTACTTTCTAGGACATCTTCAAGGGTAAGTACTAGGTGGATTGTAGTTATAGGTTTGACAAATAATGTTTTTGGAATTAGAGCTTTCTCCAATTCCTTTATTCTTTCTTTTCAAAATAAATATTCTTTTTCAATTTAAAAAATATATTCCTTCAATGCTTCCCTTCTTGCATCATGAAATTTCACGATTTTCGAGGGTGGAACCCCATGAAAATCAATTTATGATTTCGATTTCTCATCAACTTTCTTATTTTTCATATTTACTTTTTCTATCAACAATTTTTTAGCATTATTATGATAGGTCATGTGGTGAAGTGTAACAGACTCTTCTTCAAATATTTTTGGCTATTGGAAAGTCAGTTCCTTATCAATCTCCCTAGTTTTCATCAATCTCTGCTCCATCCAACTGGGTTCTTCTATTCATCGTCTACTTCCATGGATTTAAGAATTTATTTAATTTCAGGTACATCTTATCCTAGTTTTTGAGTTTCTCTCTCTCATTTAATGGAAGTGTGTACATTATGATATTTTTCCAATTTTTTCTTTGTAGGATCTTTATCTACACTATCCTCTAAATTTCTGACGGGTGTCTTTCTTGGCTTCAGACCACTACTTATAGGTTTTGCTTATGCAGAAGTACCTCTTTGTGAAATATTGGGTGAATCAATGTTCTTACTATTGCCTCTATTCCCTTATTCCTGTAACATAATTAGTGCTTACCAATTCTTCAATGACATAAAATATTTATTCAATAGAGGCTTTGGGGATATTTTGGTTGTCTCCGCCTCCTTCTCTTAATTGTTCCGACTTACTAAAATATCAAGAATACTCGAATAAATAATCTTTTAGGATCAAAACCCTTGATGGATTGTGCTTCTTTCATAATGATTTTATCCAATTAACCAACAAATTCATCTAAATAGGAAATATGTTTGAGAACTATTTCCACAACCCTCCATGGTAATGGAATAAATTTTTTTTTTTTTTTTTTTCGTTGAATAAGTGTGCCTAGTATTTATAATATCTGCACACCTCGATGAAAAAAAATTGATCAGACACAGAGAAGGGTAACAAGAAGGATTTCTCTTGGAAACCAAATAGTCTCAAAAGACTAAAATCCTCCAAAGTTTCAAAAATTCATTTCTTGGTGAGAAAGGATGCAACCTCTACTGAAAACCTTGATGCAGTAGGACCATGAATCAATTTTTTGAAAGCATACATAAAACCATTTTGAACCATGTAAACATTATATTGGGATTTATGTCTCCATAAAGTTGAGTACCATATAGAAGCTGATTCCATCTTAAAATCAACATTCCTTTCCCTAGGTAAGTCTTCAAATATGTGAAAATAAGCAATAACATAGACCAAATAAGAAGTCATATAATTTTTTTGGTTTTTCTTTGGTCACGCAACTGAAACAAAATATCGTTTGAGATGATTTGAGCCTAGTCAATCATGATGTCTTCATGAAAAATAATGTGGAGAATGTACACAATGTTTTTAGGCATAGAGGCCAATGAATATAGTCCAATGTTTTAGGAAAACATCCAAGTAAACTCTTTTTATGGGTATTTAAGGGAACTTACCTCGACCTGAGCAGAATTGTTGTCAATTCTTAGGATAGTGAGATAATTATCGAGGAGATATGATCCTCCTTGGTGTTACTTGAGAAACTTGTCAACTTCTTCATTCTTAAACAACATAGCGGGATTTGGAAGTTGTATAATTCTCCTGAATATCGAGGGTGAAAAAGAAAATAGTGGCTTCCCTTATATTTGAATAATTCTTCATTTAGTGTCAAACTTATTAGCACACCAAAGTACTAGTTCTTTGATGTCTACCACCTCAGGTACACACCTGACCAATGTTATGCCTGAAATCCAAACCTTGTTAACTCCTTCTTTGCAGGGGGAAGAGACAAATACCACTGACAGGCTTGCAACCACTGGAATTGATGGTCTTCTCATCCAAGAGTTTTGAGTGTGTCTCCACAATACAAGTCTTTTCTTTTACTTAACATGTCTTTACACCATTTTCCATTTTTACGAATAAGTGGTGCTCCTGTCGATATAACCTTTTTACAACAAGAAATTTTAATTATTTATTAAATTTACCAAATATTGTCTTGATTATCAACTACTATAGATCTTATTTCAAAGTTTCTAGTTTGACTGATAATATTTTGAATTTATTACAAAACTTTTATGAAATATTCACCACTTAATAACGGTATTTGGGTTCACACAAGTGGTGGATGACATGGTGGAGGGGAAGTAAATTCCATCGAGAATTATGATGTGATGTTGGGAAATATGAAAAATAGTTAATTATGGAAGTGCAAAGTGGGGAATGGAAAGTGCAATATGATGAGTGCAAGATTGCAGAATGTGAGACTGTGGGTATAGAGAGTAAAAAATATAAGAATGAGGGACTCCCACATCCGTAATGGTGAAATAAACCAAGTATAAAAAAATTCTATTTTACGAGTTGCAGAAGTGGAAGAGTCATTTTGGAGGACGTGGGATTGCGGGTTGTGACACATAGGTCTAGGGAAAAAGGAAAGTGGAATGGAAGGTTGTCCCACATCCACATTCAAGAAATTGGATAAGTATGGAAAAGGTAAGAAGTGCATTGTGTATGATGTGGAAATATAAGGAGTCATTCTAAGTGCCGTGGGTTGCGGGACATGGGAATTTGCAGGATGAAGAGGGGATGGGTTTCTTGCAACACATAAAAATGACCAAGTATAGGGATTTTTGGGTAAGAAAAGAGATTAAGTATAGATTTGCAGGTTTGCGGTTTTGCAAACCTATGGACTTGATGGTAGCCCAATCCACAACCCACATTTTAAATGGAAAAACATATAAGTATAGAATATACAAGGAACATAAGAAGAAAATAACAAGAATAATGATGGATATGCATATACTAATGTTCATCAATGAATGTGTATCAACATTCATCTCCAACTATGGGATAGTAACCACTTGTGGTTTGTTGAGAATCCATAAAACATCATCCATTTGGAAAGGAGTTGAAAAATAAAGTAATAAGGAAAAAGGGAATAAGAGACAAATTGATGAAGAATATATAAAGGAGTACAAAAAAAGACTATATACAGATTATGGGTTGGTTGTTGATAGAAGAAATGCTTAAGATATTTCCCATTCATAGACAATGGTTGAATAATTCCTTTTGAATACTTCAAAAAATAAAAATTGTAACCAATAACCTTCTCAATTTGGTACAGACCAATCCATAGAGCTTCAAACTTTGTATGAAAATATGGTTTTTCTTTTTCTTTGTTCCACAATTGAGCCGGGTTATTTTCGGCATGAAATGAGAGTGGAGATATAATAAATAAATGCACAGAGATATCACAGATATCCAATAATATAACATAAATGTATCAGAGATGCAACCATAAAAACAGAGATACAGTAATACATGATTTCTATTAATGAAAGAAATGTACAGAGACTTTAAAAATACATAGTGAAAGGCTCGCTAGAATGGTGGCATCTTATCTCTGAGAAGAGATGTGATGGCTACTCGCATTCGCAAGAAGATGATTATTAAAATGAGGATATAAGGGCCTTTTTAACATAAGGAAAATCCAAAACCCTAACCCTGGAAGATGAAAAACCAAAAAGTTTGGGGGCCTCGATGGAGGTAGTTGATACGTCAACTTCTCGGGGGCGTAACTTATGCATACGATCTTTGTTTGGGGTGATCGATACACCGTTAGAAAGATATATACGAGGACTACAACTTTAGACGTGAGAAACATTGAAACAAAATTAATATTTCTCATCATTTTCCCAAATACCTTCGTTTAGGGCCTCAAAACGGCCCCGGAAGTTTGGGACCCGAAAAAAATGCTAAAAGTAGTAAATTACCAAAATTGCCAGAAAATTGTTTTGAGCTAGTTGGAAAAGGTGGGTGGCCACCAATATCCACCTGGATCAACAACAAAACCAATTAGTCCTTTTGAAAATATCTTGAGGTAGTGCTCTTGTCAAAATGTCTTTTGATCACTTGTTATCTTTTGCTTATTGTTGTAATTATTTCTTGTGCTCTTTATTATTCAAGTTGCAAAAGTTCATGTTATCTTTTCTATATAGGTGTCTTTTCTTTCTTGTCTTCATTATTTCTATCAAGGCCTAGGGCATTCAATTCCAAATGCAATGGTAACCTCACTTATTTTACGTATACCAAGGTGTATGGGGAATGCCCAGTGCTATATTTTGGAGTAAGGCAACTTGCCCATAGTGCATAAATCAAATTTTTACGGTTGGATGCAATTATCCTTTTGAGAATATGAATTCATGTTTTTTTTGTTGACTCAACCAAACCATTTACTTGTGGGTAATAGTTGGATGATTGTCCCTTGATGATTCCATATTGTCCAAAAAAGATTGTAAAATGTGACCTGATAAAGATTGAACCATTGTTTGTTATGAAATTTTTTTGGCACACCAAATATGGACAAAATATTTTCTTTCAAGATAAGAATCAATTTCTTTGAATCAACATTCCTTAAGGAAAGATCTTCTTTCCACTTGGTAAAATAGTTAGTTACAGGGATAATATAAGCATGTCCTTTAATCGATTTTGGATTTATTGGAACAATCACATCCAGGCCCCATTGTAAAAATGGTTCCTCTACTATTATAGATTAGAGTGACATTGCAACCATATTCATCTTCCTTGAATTGTTTTGGCATGGGAGGCATTTTCGAACCATTGTATAATCATCTTTGAACATAGTCGACCAATAACAACCAGCCTAGATGATTTTGTGAGTGGTTATAGATAGAGAAAATGTCCACCACAAACTCCATTATGAAATTATTGAAGTATCTCCTTGGACTTTGGGAAATCTAAACATCTTAACATAATTCCATCAAAATTTCTTCATAAAAGAACTCCTTAGAATAGTACATATTGATTAGTTTTCATCTTCAAAGTTTTCATTTCTTTATAAGACATTCCAGGAGGAAATTGACTAGATTTCAAATAAAATATTATGTCCTTATACCATTTTGAGGTTGCTAAACTTGTTCTTTGCATGTTAACATCAATTGTATTGGGAGGAGATATATTTACAACTTCAATTCCAGTGATGAATTTACAAATTCCTAGCCTCTTGACTGCCTTCAGAGGTTTAATGTTGGTTACTTCATCCTTGCTACCATTCTTGGGCTGACCCAGGTTCGGGTCCACTATGGTTTCCAACAAAACCCCTCTAAAACTATCGACCCCTCTGGTAACCCATAAGGCAATGCATGACACAGGGTGCATTGCATAGTCTCACCCGAGATAGTTCTTATGGGTGGCTACAACGCTCAGGTTCTTGCAGCCTCAGAATGAGTGGGGATATGGGATTAAACTCCATTATCTTCATTTGTTTAATCTAAAATTCAACTTATCTTGATTAATCTGTCAATCTTTTCATGCATGTAAAATAACATATCTAACTAAGTCATTCATGCATTTGTCTAACATCTAATCATTAAGAGTAAAGGAAATACTCAATACTCAATCAAACAACACATGATCTACAGTGGTTCACCCCCTCTTAGGCTACGTTCACAAAGATTTGTCTTCTCTACTCTCTTATTATGGAGTTTCCAAAACTATAGTGCCCTGCGCATTACAATTCCTCATCAGTGGGTCAAGATCTACAATGAGGTGGACTAGATCACACCAAGCTCCTTAGCCTATGATCTAGCCCTCAAAATATACCTTATTTACTCTCCTTAGCTCAACATATTACAAAATAGATTGGAATTACAATCATTCACTCTTCAAACAACATAGTAACAATGACCAACAACACAACCTCGACCTAGACCTTCTAGGTACCTACTTATACATGTTTTTGGATTACTAGCCATTACATGCTCTTACCAAAACCCTAACCCTAACATGGTTAGGTCTTATTGCATGTGTTCGTCGCATGCTTTCCTCCTCTGCATGTGCATTTACCTTGCATTTGCTTGTTTTCCTGCTAGCTGTATTTTCCTTCTTTGTTCTTTATTCTCCAAAATTAGTCTTTACTCCAAAATGGTCCCGCACCCAACAAGCCCCCAAAACTAACATGTGGCTCATCCCAAGCCACATAGGAACTGCGTGCTACCTTGAGAGCCTTTTCTATACTGTGGAACTTGTTTTCCAGTGCCCTTCCTCATGTTTGGACCTGTGCGGACTTTTCTGTAAGAACTTCTAAGTTCTGCACTGTGACTTCCTCCTGAACTATGGATGTGCATTCCGCCTGTATCTGTGCCATATTATTCTTCTCTACCTCTAGCTATGCAATCATTTCTACTGCTTTCTCTTGGAGGGATTCCATCTATGCCTGTCTCTCCTATTTGTACACCTGCGATGTATTTAGTTCAACCTACAATCTCTTCATCTCCTACGTTCCTTTTAAATTCTCAATGATTCCCATTGTCTTCCGCCTCTACCAATTTTTTCCTTTTCTGACCGTTGGTCCTTTTTCCAGCGTGTTGAGTTTTCCAAGTACATGGTATGTTGTGTAGCCGTTGTGCGTGAACATTTTATTTTCATCGCACTAATTCCATTTTTGTTGTGCATAGTCTTCTGGTGTCTGGAATGGTAAAACACTTTTTTTTATACACTATATACATATCTATTTACTGCGCGGTAACTTTCTAAGTACAAGGAGGTTGAATGTCCCTATATAGTTTTAGTCGGCTCCCATTGATAATTCCTATGAGTTCTGTACCTCCTAAATATTTCAATTGTACAACTGCCCCTTCTGTGACAGTCTTCACTTCATATGGTCCCAACCAATGCATTCTGAATTTTCTTGGGTGCTGAAGAAATTTACGGTCATACACCAAGACTAGGTCTCCCTCCTTGAAAATCTTTCTTTTAATATGTTTGTCATGCCAATATTTGTCCCTTGATTTATGTACTTCTTGGTGAAATCCTTCTAGAATCCTATCTTCTTCCATCTCCATCAATTGACTTATCCTTTCTTGTACCGCACCTCGTTCTGTCACGTTGGTGATTGCTGCTACGCATAGACTAGGTATCGAAAATTCTAATGGAACCACTTCTTCTTGTCCATACACCAACCTGGATGGTGTCTCTCCTGTGACCTTTTTGCATGTAGTCCTATATTCCCATAATATTGTTGGTATCTTCAAATCCCAATCATCCTTGTTGATGTTACAGATATTTGTTAATGCATTCTCTAGGATCTTATTAAAGGCTTCCATTGTTCCATTTGCTTGAGGGTGATATGGTGTACTCTTTTGATGATAGACTTCAAACTCCTCGGTCATAGCCTTGATAGTATTATTGATGAAGTGAGTGCCTTGGTCACTCATCAAAATCCTTGGGCATCCAAATCTAGTGATCAATTGATCAAACATGAAGTGTGATGGTATCTCTGTGCTACAGTCTTTTGCTGGTGCTACTTTTTCCCATCTCACTAAGTACTTTGTCGCAGTAATGATATACCTTGCTCCTGACCTCTTTGCTGGTGGATTAATTGGTCCCACAAAATCTATTGGCCATTTGTCAAATATTTGCAAGGTTACTTGTGGTCTTAGGGGCATCTCATCCCATCTATTAGGTTTTCCAACCCTATCACATACACCAAATCTATGGCAGTAGTCCTTTTCATCTCTATGGATGGTCGACCACCATAGTCCTGTGCGCAATACCTTCTGCATGGTAGATTTTCCTGCATAATGTCCTCCAACTATTCCCTCATGAGCCTCTGTTAGAATCCTATGCCTCTCATGTTCTAGTACAGATCTTCTCAAAATGTTGTCTGTGCCCATATTGTATAAGTGTTTTCAATCAATTGATAGTCTGCAACTCTGACTACTATATTTTTCTTCTACGCAGTGTTGAATTCTTATGGTGCAGTCCCAGTACTCAAGTATTGAATGATGCCAACAAAATATTCGTCAGCTACTTGCATTGAAAATAATTGTGCGTCAGGGATTTTGTCCTCTAAATTTATAGGTACTTCTCCATTGGTGATCCTCGACAAGTGATCGGGTCCTACATTCAAATTCCCTAGTTTGACTATCACTTCAAAGTCAAATTCCTGAAACAACAGTAACCATCTACAGATCCTCCCCCCCAACACTTGCTTATTGAATAGGTATTTGAGGGCAGAATGATCTATGAAAAAATTAAACTGTTTCCCAAGTAGATAGTTTCTGAACTTTTGCAGTGCATATACCATTGCTAGGCCTTCTCTTTCTGTGATATTGTAGTTATACTCTGACTCTGACCATTTTTTTCTTGCAAATTCTATAGGATGATCTAACTCTCCGGCTCTTGGCTACAACAAAATAGCTCCAAGTGCCATGGTTGATGCATCTACATGCACATGAAATGTATTTTCCCAGTATGGGAATACAATTATTGGTGTTTTTACCATCTTCTCTTTTAGGGTGTCCAACCCTCATTCCACTGAAATTTACTATCTTTCTTCAACAATTTCTCCATCAGCGTAGTGATCTGTGCATACCCTTTTAATAATTTCCTGTAGTTTCCTATGTGTCCAAATGTTGCTCTCATTTGACGTACTAATTTTGGTGGTGGTAAATTGACAATCACTACAATCTTGGCAGGATCTACTAGCAAGCCTTGTTTGCACACTATATGGCCCAATAGGATTCCAAATGGTGCCCCAAAAATGAAATTCTTGATATTTAATGATATCTGACACTGTATGCATCTTTCCAACATCATCCTTAACACCTCTACACGATGTTTCAACAGATTGTAGACTGTCCAATCATCCATATATACTTCTAAAAATCGATGGATGAATTCTTTGAACGCAACTATGACTACTCTTGAGAATATTGCTGGTGCATTCTTCGGTCGAAAAGGCATGACTGTGTACTGGTAGGATCCCCATTCTGTGGAAAAAGTGTTCTTGTATTTGTCTTTTGGGGATATTCTGATGGTAGCCTGAGAATCCATGTGTGAATGAGTATGCTTCTTGGCCTCCTATACTCTCTAATACCTCATCTGTGAAAGGTGTGGGAAAAGGATCATGCAGGCAAGCATCATTCAATTTCCTAATATCTACACATATTCTTATGCCTCCTTTCTTATTCTCCTAAACTACCATAGGGATTACCCATTCATATTCCTCCATTGGTTCTACGATACCATCTTCTAACATTCTATCAATTTTGGCTTTTACTTTTTGCTTATATATTGGATTCAGTTTATAAGGTCTTTGTCTGACAGATCTAGCCTCAGGTTTGAGAGGTATATTCGTCTCTCCTAGCTCTCTTGCTATGCATTTCATCTCTGTAAAGGTTATTGGGAATAGGTCACTGTACTCATGCATCAACTTTGTTATTGTTTTTACTGTTTGTTCATCCCAGTAGTCTCCAATGGTGGCCATTTTGGTATTATCATTTGTCCCAATATTTAATTTCTTCACCTTGATTGTCGTAACAAATACTTATGATTCGAGAGATGGGCCTTCCACCTCTATTTCTCCTTCAATTTCTATAATTTGAATGTTGCGTGGTTCATCTTCATCTGATTCTTCTTTCTACACATGATAACATGACAATAGTTATTTCACTGTCTGTTTGTTCTGCTATTGATACTTTGTTATAAATTCAACCTCAGGTTCCTTCGTAAATATCACCCCTCTGATTTTTTTGAGTGATGAATCAATGTTGGGGTTCTCATGTTTAAATGAGAAAGTGACTATAAAATTCTGTTGTAGTGTTTTCCATTATGCAGTGCCTCTGCGCAGTTCCTGGTCTACATACTAGTTTGCTGGATTTCCTTTCAATGTGTGAATAAAGTGATGAGGCCATTCTTCTGGTGGTGTCATTTTCCATATTGTTTTTCAATTCTCCAAGTGTTTGGCTAGTGTCCCCTGTCCATCATATCTCTACTATTGATTTCTTCCCTGTTTTGTGTTGAATCTAATGTGCAATAGGAGCTTACATTGGTACCAATCCTTGACCATCTCTTTGTGCACACCCCACCATCTTGCAGGTGTTTCCTTGAGTGCTATGTCCAGGGATAATAGTCATTGATTTTATAAAAATTCATCTTCGTATCTTGTTCAGAATTATTCTAAGTTATTCACCCCATGAAAACTTGGAGGTTCTCTTATCTTTGTACCTACCCATCTTATTGCACTGTCTTTTCTTGCGCACCTTTTGGTGGATGCTTCATGTAATCTCTACTACCAATTCTCCAATCTTGTATCTGATTCTGACATGTATGGTGTGATAATTCTCCAACTGAGTACCCCATCTGTAGTTGGACTCACATAGTCTTCTTCTCACTCGATGGTTTTGTATAACTGGTTGATTTCCTCTAGGTATAAGAAAGTGGGTTACCTTTATCCTTTTGATGGGTCTAGTGGTGCAACAAATCTGTACTCTCTTGACTTGAATGCCATATTCCTTGTCTTTAAATTGATTATGGCCTGGTTCTCAAATGCCCAATCCAAGCCAAGCAATGTTGGATAAAGTGTTGTGCCATCCACTCTTTTTATTACTTCAAAATTGACTTTGGTGTGCACTCCATCTAGATCTACTGTCATACCCTTTAGCCTTCCGATTGGCACAACCCTATGTTGATTTGTTAGTTTCCGCTAAACATGTGAATATCCTAATGTGGGATGTCCCATACATTTCCATGTCTTCTTGGGTAGCACATTTACTTCAGAGCCTAAATCCAGTCTAATATCCCCAATGTTGAAATCTCCAATGTTGGCATCTAGTCTGAATTCTCTACTTGTCCTCCTTCTTATATGCAAGTGATTAACTGTTTTCTACTCTAGATTTCCCTCTATGTCTGTGTTACATATTTATAACATATTTTGTAACACTTTAATAGATGATGGATCATTTAATATTTTAACACAGGGTTGCAGAAAATCCTTTATGGTACTTACTTGTCCTAGGGGCTGCGCTTCATTAGTGTGATCCAATGATGAATGTATCATGTACATTGGTACACCATGAGTATGCAGGGAAGTTGATGTAGATGCAATGTCTGGCTTCAAGAATTATTGTCTGGCTTGCTTGAATATCTCCTTTTTGTTCTACGCATCAAACTACTTCTGTGGTTTGGCATTCTTCTTCACCCATTGGTGTTGTGTTGGATCCTGTCTTACTGTGTCATCTCCTGTTTTAGTTCCTCCGCACATAACTATGTTGGCATTTCTTCCATCATCCCTTGCTTCTGTAGAATTACATTGAAGATTTTGATTGTTCTAATTGCTCTTTTCCTCGATCTTCCCCAATAGTGTCAACCAGTCTTTTGTTTCATGATCTGATGTGTGACAATACATACATGTCACAGGTGGAAGTGGACATTCTCTTTCATAGTGTCCTAGTTGCTGATAGTTATGGCATACCATGGGTCCTTTGCCTCTTCCAGAGCCTCCTCTACCTTGTCCTCCACCTCTTTATCCATGTCGATCTCTTTTGTACTGGGGCACGTGATTGTACTACACGAGATTATACTGTGGTTGCGTGGTATTGTATTGTGGATGCACAATGTTATTTTGGGATGGTACTTGGTTAATCTGTGGTGTATCTTACTCTGTCATCATTTCCGCCTGCACCCTATAGGTGTCTTATGTTCTTTCCCTCATTAGCTCCATTGTCTTGTAATCTTTGTCATCATGGCCTACTAACTTGCAAAAGTTGCAATATGAACTCTTAGGCACTATCTAGTATTTCTACATCATTGGACAATGATATGGATCATTCCCCTGTGTCTTACATATCTCACACCCTAGTCTTCCTGTCAGCAAAGGGTTTGGAAGTCATGTTGCCATGTACTGCAAAAATGTTGGGAATTCATTCTTGTGATGTCCTTTTGTCCTACATGTGGTACACCAAACAACTTCTCTTTTGTCCTTACTCATGTTCTGGTTCAGTTGAAATGTTAAATTCTTCAGATCCTCCTTCAACTCCTCTATTGCTAGATTTGTCTTCTGATATTAGTTCTCTTCTAGCTGTAAGGATGCCCCCAGATCCTCTACCTAGGTATGAAACATCTATTGTCTCAAACAGTATTTCAGGTGTGGTAACAGGGAATTCATGAATATATGTCTATGTTGCATATCTTTCATGACATACTTCATCTTTCCCTTTAATTGTTTGAATCTCTGGTCTATCTCCCAAACAAGATTCCCTTGGTTTCTGTATGATCTCTATCATCTCATTCATGTACTGATCCTTCGAGATAGGCTTATGTAATTCATTTATCAACATATTCTTGATGTCCTCAATCGTTCTGGTTGTTCCTGATGGATCAAATACTGTCACTGAGAGGGGGGGGTGAATCAATGACTCAACAATTATATCATTTTTTCATTTATTAATGCAAACAGAATCTAAACACAGTATTTTTATCCTGGAACTCAATTGGGAAAACCACAAAATCTTTTCTATTAACTGCAAAATTTGTTTTACATGTTACATAGAAGGAAGATATACTTCCTTTTTTATTAGCACTAACTGACCAAGATGCACCCACACCCTAGTTTACCAGCACCAACTAGTAGGAGGCTATGACCCCCTATTTAGTTAGCTACAATTGACAAAGAAGCACCAACTCCCTCTCTAGGCACCAACCTACCCTTGCACCACCCAACCACCCTTAATTCATAGGTATTAGCTTTTATTTCTAGAATCTGCTTCAACTTTTGATCTTCTGATCTGGACTGCAGAGGCACTTTTCTTCTCAACACTCTTCCTTGATTATATACTCTTCAAATGGTGTGAGTGTGACACAACTGTGTCTCTTCATTTCGACCATTGCACCTCTTCGATTAATCAATCTTAATTACTGTTTATTTATTTTACCATGAAGGTTTTTCATAAATTGATCACAGTCATGGATCAATTTAATCCTTTATATCCGATCCCGAATCTCTTTTATATTCACAGAGAACAAATTATGTGGAGGTTCTTCCTTCAAACCATCACATATGATCGTGTGTTATAGAAACATGGGCTTTACCAACTATAGCGACATATTATAATTTCCTTTTAAAACTCTTATAGCATATGACCATCGGCGGTGATCAAGAGCTAAGTGAGATGAGCACTTGAGTGTTTATCATTTCAATGGTTATGATTCAATCTTCTGATGAGATGGACGACTGACGAAATTTCTCTCTTCAGAACTTTGGGTTTTCAACCTTTCAAAACTTTCAAATCAGGTTTTCTGAACAGATCAAACGGTTAACGTTTATTTCATAGAGACAGATCAATGGTCAACTTCAAACCTTACACTCATCCTTTCACTTCTAAATCCGATGGCTATGACTTAATCAAGTGTTGATATGGATGGTCACCATTTACTTTGGGTCTTTGGACTTTGGAGATTTCAGATCTCAACACCTTCTTTCCTCTGAAAGTCATTTCTTCCGGAGCTGACAAATGTCTGACGTGTGTCCCTCTCTTGATAAATGATCAAGAATACTCCCAAAGAGATCTTTCAGATCGGATGAATTATGTCCATTTCGGGACTTCATAGGTTTCGAATAAACACTGCTCCATTTTCCTCCATAGTGATCACCTGCTGTGTGAGTCATCAACGATGGAGACCGCTTGTTGTCAGTTAACATTTCCACTTACACTATCCTTACACTTAGTAGATCGATAGTCGAGGACCCTCACGAAGTGATCTCCAGATCAGATGTCTCATGTCTACTTCAGGACTCTGGAATTCGAGACTTCAGGACTTGGGGTAAGTGCTGGTGGTATATCTCCCGAAGCAAAACTCCTGAAGTGACGTAAGTTTCTTACGTCACTTCCTGACGTGTCATGAGCCGAGTAGCTGCCACGTGTCACTCTGATTTGTGATTTTCATATACCAGAAAGGCCGATTCAGCTTGACACTTGTCGTTCTCTGACTATGCCACGTGCCCTTGCTGACGTAGTCTACTGACTAACAACCCTGATCCAACGGTCCTCGTATGTCCTCTAAATCCGACAGTCCATATTCTCTTCGGATTTTCAGGCTTCGGGTATTTCAAATCTCAAACTGACGGGGCATAATTTCCTCTCTTCTTTATACCTGAAGTGAATTATGTTCGTTGATCAGGTTCTTTAGATCAACGATTCGTTCTATTACGCAATGCAAATCTTATAGTTTTATCTTTTCCTTCCACTTTAACACGATCCGACGACTGACGGGTATCAGATTTAATTTGATAGCTGACGGGTATTCGGCTAATCCAAATCTCAACCTTTTAGCCCCGCTTATTCTATCCTTCAACATTGAAATGATTCGACGGCTGTGGAAATTATCGAATCAGATCAACGGTCGATGATGATTGCGGAACTACAATTTACGAGTGATTTAATTTTCCTTTCAATCTCCGCAATCTATCCATGTCGTAGATTTTGTGATTGCGCATTCGACGGTCATGATTTAATATGACTTAAACTGGTCGTTAGTTGCAACCACAATTGTAGATCATTGAAATTGTGTGATTTAACGATCTAGATAGATTGCAGGATTGTAACTAGCAAGTGGTTTAATTCTTCTTTCACTCCTCGCAATTCATTCTTGCTGTTGATGGCTTGTAGATCCGATGGTCATGATATTTCAATGGTCCTCAATCCCATGGTCACTCATATGACCGATGCACGTTATATTAGACGATCAACACGGACAACCTCTTGATTGGACGACTGCTGAGGCTTACACTTTTCCTTCCGAGTTTTGTTCTCCGTGTTTTCTAACCCTCCTAAGCTTTTATCATAGAAACATTGTTGATCTTGTCGTGATCAACAATAATCATGAATTTCTTCTGCTTCCTGATATATTGTGCATTATGATTTTCCTTCTTATCTTTGATCTTTCGATCATTCTGTTTGACATCTTCTACTGACTGATATACTATTGACATCAATGACATCACATGAATGCCAATTTTTTCAACAATCTCCCCCTTTGTCATTGAGGGAAACACACCAAATTCATACACAATCTCCCCCTGTGGTGATGATTTTTTCCTCTGAAGTTACTCTCCCCCTTTGGCATCAATGGCAAAGGGTTTTACTTCTCTTATGATCTGTCTATACAATTTTTTTTTTTTTAACACCTGGTATTTCCTCCTGCAATCACACTTTTCCTGTCATAGGTGAATGACTCCTTATGACATTGATTTATATCTCCCCCTGAATAGGTTCCAACTGATGCATTATTTTCTTGAGAAATTTAGGTAGGAAGAAGGATTACTCCCAAATTTTGCCTAAGATATTCAAATACATATCTGCTTAAGGGTTTTGTAAAAATACCTGCCACCTGTTCTTGTGTTGGAACATATTCCAATTTAATGTTCTTGTTTTCGGCCTGATCTCTTAGATAGTGGTACTTTATGGGAATGTGTTTCGATTTTGAGTTCTAGACAAGGTTCTTAGAGAGACTTATCATGCTTGTATTATCACAGTGGATAGTTGTGGGTTCTTTAAATACTATTTTGATGTCTTGTAGAGTTTGTTTCATCCATTCTATTTGTGTGCAACATTCTGCTACTGCAATATTCTCACCTTTAGTTTTAGACAAAGAAATTGAGGATTGTTTCTTGCTTATCCAAGCAACCAGTGATTCTCCCAAAAAGAATGCTCCTCCACTTGTACTTTTTCTGCCATCTACACTTCCTTCCCAATCAACATCTGAATAGGATTTTATTGTGAATGAATCCTTGCTAGGGTACCACAAACCAAGATCTATGGTTCCTTTCAAATATCTAAAGATTCCTTTTACATCTTGAACATGGCTCTCCTTTGGTGATGCTTGGAATCTAGCCACCATCCCAACATCTTGCTTGGCATTAGGTCTGGAAGCTGTTACATAGAGAAAACTGCCAATCATTGATCTGTAGTGTTTTGGATCTACAGATTTGGAATCATCATCCTTTCTTAGTTTGCATCCAACTATCATAGCTGTACTAACATGTTTGCAATCCTCTAACTAGAATATCTTAATAATGTCCTTAACATATTTCGACTGATGGATAAAAACTCCTCTTTTGAACTGTATTATTTGTAATCCAAGGAAGAAATTTAGTTTTCCAAGCAAATACATTTCAAATTCTTGCTGCATCATCTTAGCAAAGCCCTTACTCATTTCTTCATCATCGCTACCAAATATAATATCATCAACATATACTTCCACAATGATCATGTTATTACCATCAATTTTGCAATAAATATTGATGTCTGCTGATCGCCTTTTGAGGCCCTGTTTTTGTAAATAAGAGTCTAGCCTTGAATACCATGCTCTGGGTGCTTGTTTTAGTCCATAGAGTGCTTTCTTTTATTTACAAACATAGTCTCCTTTGTTGGTTAATTGAAACCCTTCTAGTTTCTCAATATAGACTTCCTCTTCTAGGTTTCCATTGAGAAATGTTGACTTGACATCCATTTGGTACACTTTAAATTTTCTGTAACTGGAGAAAGCTAAGAACATCCTAATTGCCTCTAATCTAGCCATAGGTGCAAATGTTTCTTCATAGTCTACTCCTTCAACCTGAGCATACCCTTTACATACTAACCTGGCTTTGTTCCTGATTACTTTCCCATCTTCATTCATTTTATTTTTATATACCCATTTAGGTCCAATGACATTTTTATTTTTTGGTCTTGGAACTAGTTCCCAAGTTTGATTTTTTTCAATTTGGTCCAATTCTTCATTCATATCTTTGATCCAATTCTCATATTTACATGCCTCTTTGATTGAGCTGGGCTCAACATGTGACAACAATGTTATTTTTGTTTGATATAGTAGTTTTCTTCTTGTGTGCACTCCATCATTCATATCTCCAATAATCAGTTCTTCGGGATGATTCTTTTGAATAATTCTTGAGGGTGTCTTTGTGTCTATTCTTGGTAATTATTCTCTTATCTCTCCATATTGACTATCTTCTTCACTTTCAATAGTATCCATATCATCTTCTTCCCTTTCTTTTTCATTCTCTTCTACTTCTTCTAGTTGTGTGCCTAATGTCTCATCATCGTCTTCATCTTCATTTTTAGGTATGGTCTCTTGATTTTTGACCCTTATCATTTTTAGGTCATTGTTGGCATAGGCGCAGAACCAAGGTTCACTCCAAGAGTGCACCAACAAGCCCTAGCTACTGGCCCTTTTGAAAACACCTGCGAAGCAGATGCAGTGTCACCAGAAGCAACTATGAGGGGGTTGCATGAAAAAGATGTCTACAACCAGGGGAATATCAAGTGGATCTAGTACAACAACAACACAACATGCAACTATTACTTCTCAATATAGATATATAGATCTGATATAACACAACAATGAAAATAACAATATAATAGCGACAGAGATCAAAGTATCAATCACACACACAACACAAGATATACGTGGTTCACCCTCTCTCTAGGCCTATGTCCACATAACTGCACTTACGATTTATTAAGGAAAATCATACAGTTCTTGTCTGCGCTCTCAGCTAGAAGATCTTCTTTATTCTCTCTCTTTCTCTCCCCTTCCTGGGCACCTAGCTGCAGGACTTGACCTTCACACATAGATGAATATATTACAGTACCAGAAGGTTCTCTCACTCAACACTTCTCTCTCACAATACAATAATATCTCACCATAAAAAAAGAGCTATATCAACAACAATATCATACCAACTCGTACCAACCTGACCCAGGTCCTCTTGACCTTTATTTATACATTACAATACCTCATCGACAAACTTAGGCCGAAACCTAAGTGCAAAATCCCTAGATACCAAAACCCTAGGTGTCAAAAACCCTAGGTCAACTTGACCCACTTGTTCTGGGCTTCACCATCCTGTCTTTCCTTCCTTCTCGTGCAGTGCTCCAAAGCATCCAATGATGGATTTCTCCACTTTCTGAGTTGTCCTCAATCCATATTCCTTGTTGATCTATCATCCTCGATCTCCTTGTCCAACGAATTGCTTTTCCACACTTCGCTCCATCTTTTCTACTCTTTTTCTCACTTTGACCCAGTGACAGTCACTGTGTCTCCCGCGAAGTTCACTTTTCACCTTTTCTTCCTTGTTCTTCACTTCCTTCCATAAAAAAGGGCCAACAGGCCCCCAACACTCACATGTGACTCGTCCCAAGGCACTTTAGATCTGATTCCTCTATTTTTCTTCATCCTTAGATTGTGCAATGCATCCTTTTCTTCTTCTTGATACCTCCTCTCCCTCCTTGTGCAGACTGTTGTTTCTTTTCTGGTACCCAGTTTCAACTGCACCTGGTACCTGGACCCTTTTTCTCATGCTTTTACTAAGAGTTGTGAGGTAGCTAGTTGTCATAGTACAACTTCAGTCGGCTCCCATTTACCTATCCTTCCTTCCACTCTCTGTTCAATGTCTTCAGTTGCACAACTCCTCCTTCTGTCACATAGGGGATCTCATATGGTCCAAGCCCATGCATTATAAACTTCCCAGGGTGTTTCAGGAATTTACTTTCATATACCAGTACTAAGTCACCTTGCTTGAATGTCTTCTTCTTGACATGCCTATCATGATAGGCCTTCTCTCATTCCTTATGAACCTGCTAGTGGAATCCTAAAATGAATTTGTCCTCTTCCAGTTCAACCAACTGTGCAAGCCTTTCGCGAACAACGTCAGTATCATCCATGTCTATAAATGCAACAATTCTTAAGCTTGGCACCAAGTATCCCATCGGGACAACATATTCAAGACCATAAACCAACTTGAAAGGGGTATGCATTGTTAATTTCTTGCAAGTGGTTTGATAGGCCCATAGTACTGCAGGTACTCTTAAGTCCCAGTCATCCCTATTCACACTGCAAATTTTCATTAGTGTTGTCTCCAATATCTTGTTGAATGCTTCAACAGTTCCATTTTCTTATGGATGGTAAGGTGTACTCTTTTGATGGTGGATCACAAATTCCTCATTCAAGGCTTCAATTGTCTTACTGATGAAGTATGTGCCTTGATCACTCATAAGGATCTTGGGGCATTCAAACCTGGTTATGATGTCATCAAATATAAATCACGTAGTTGTAGTTGCACTACAGTCCTTGACTGCTCTGGCTTTGGCCCATCTGGTTAAGTATTCGGTCGCAGTAATGATATACCTTGCTCCTGTACTCTTTCTTGGTGGGTTTATAGGTCCCACGAAGTCAATAGCCCACTTTTCAAATGCTTGTAGGGCCATCTATGGTGATAATGGAATTTCATCACATCTAGATGGTTTCCCAACTCTATGGCATACATCGTTGGCTCTAGCATAATCTTTTTCATCTCTGTGTAAGGTAGGCCACCAAAGGCCAGCTCGTAGAACCTTCTGCACAGTTTCTTTCCCTTCATAATGTCCTCTTGCGACGCCCTCATGAGATTTTGCAAGGATCAATGGTCACTCTATCTCCATAACGCATCTTCTTAGTATCTCATTAGGTCCCATCTTGTATAGTTGACCAACTATAAGTGAAAAGTCTGCAGAGTGCACCACTAGCTGTCTCTTCTAGGGAATTGTATACTCACTTGGGGCCATTCCTATTGACAGGAACTAGACGATGTCTGTGAAGTGGTCATGAACCTTTCTAATTGTGAGTAGTTATGCATCCGATAGTGTATCCTTGAAACTGGTTGGTTCTTCGCCATGTTTCGACCTCGACAAGTGGTCAGGTCCTTTGTTCATTCTTCCTGGCTTAACAATGATCTCGAAATAATATTCTTGAAACAACATAAGCCATATTCATATCCTCCCCCTCAACACTGTCTTGTTGACCAGGTACTTCAACGCACAGTGATTTGTGAAAATTTTAAAGTGTCCTCCCAACAAGTAGTGGCGGAATTTTTGCAGCGCATACACCATGGCTAATCCTTCTCTCTCTGTAGTGGTGTAATTAATTTTAGCTGTAGATAGCTTCCTGCTAGCAAAAGCTAAGGGATGGTCGATATCCCCTTCTCCAGGTTGTGCCAGGACTTCTCCTAATGCAATAGAAGACACATCGACATGCACATGAAATTATTTGCTCCAATCTGGGAAAACTAGAATGGGTGCAGTGACCATCTTCTGTTTCAGTGTGTCGAATATCTACTGGCATTTGTCTGTCTAACCAAATTGACAGTCTTTCTTCAACAACTTCTCCATCGGTGCTATAATCTGAGCATAGCCTTTAATGAATTTCCTGTAATAGCCAGTATGTCCCAGCGCAATGCGTAGTTGTTTGACTGAAGTAAGAGGTGGAAAATCAACTATAATTGCAATTTTAGATGGATCAACCAACAATGCCTAATTGAATACAATATGGCCTAGTAGTACTCCAAATGGTGAGAAGAAGATGTACTTCTTCATATTTAAAGAAATTTGACACTGCCTGCATTTATCCAACATTAGCCTTAGACATTCAATATGATTTTTCAACAAACTAAACACAGTCTAGTCATCAAAATAGGATTCTAAAAATTTATGCAAAAATTCTTTGAACACTTCGACCACCACCCTGGAAAATATGGCTGGGGAATTCTTCAATCTGAATGGCATTACTGTATAATTGTAGGATCCCTATTCTATGGAAAATGTGGTCTTTTGGCAGTCCTACTTGGCAATCTGGATCTGATGGTATCCTGAAAATCCATCTGTAAAATAATATACCTCCTAGCCTCCCATGTTATCTAATACTTCATCAGTGAATGGTGTAGGGAAAGGGTCATGCAAACATGCATCATTCAACTTCCTGAGGTCCACACATATCCTGATTTATCCTGTCTTCTTGTCTTGTACCACCATAGGGATGATCCACTCCGTCTCTTCGACAGGTTCTATAATCTCTGCTTCCAGCATTCTGTCGAGATCAATCTTCACTTTTTCCTTGTATTTCGGGTTCAATCTGTAGGGTCTTTGCTTGACTGGCTTTGCATCTGGTTTCAAAGGTATTCTCATCTCTCCCATAGGTCCTTTTATACCCTTCATATCAGTGAACTTGGTTGGAAACAAGTCCTGATATCCATGCAAAAATTCTATAATCTTGTCAATGGTAGCAACATCCCAATAATCTCCGACATTGGCAAGCTTCAGTGTTTCCTCTGTTCCAATATTGAATTTTTTAATCTTGATTGGCTGACCAATAAATGGTAGCTCAACTCCTGGTCCTTCCACATCTCTATGGACTTTTGTTTTGGTGATATTCAGCTTCCTCAGATCATCATCGTCATCGGCATTGATGTTGTAGCAACTCTTCAATTTCTGGAGAGGCGTAGTCCATTCGTCCCTCTTCTTGTTCCATAGGAAGGCTAGATGCCTCTTCGAATACCTTCTGTCTCACAATCTGTAATGCTTGGTCTACTCAAGGATATTCACTTTCAAATAAAAAGGTGGTTACAAAATTCTAAATCATACCTTCCCAATCTATAGTGACGAGGCACAGCTTCACTTGAAGGTACCAATTGATAGGGGTCATGTCCAACGTGTTAATGAATCTATGCACCCATTGTTCTCAAGGAATGTCACTCCAGGCCTCTTCGCAACTTCACACATGGTCCTTTGGGAAAATTCGACGAATATACCTTACTTCGCAACTCACTGCTTGTGCTGAGAATCGCGTTGTCATCAAGGTTCGACATTGTGTCCAGTCTGTGATATTTCTTTTATGTGTCCCCCAGCATCTTGCTGGTGTGGCTTTCAGGGCCTCGTCCATTTCCAACAACCTCTATTGTGTTGGTACACTTGTTTCAAAATTTGATAGGAAGGTTTCTAAAGGATTCAAACCATCAAATCTGGGTAAGTTACTCACTGTTGTGTCGATCCAACGAACCTCTCTAGTTAATCGAGCACATCTTCTGGTAGATAATTCATACATTTGGTTCTACCAGTTCTCCAACGCTTCTTTTGAATATGATGAACATGTGTTGTCACTTTTCCATCTCAGATTCCCATCGACTATAGGGTTGATGTAATCCTGTTGTCTGGCTGTTAGTTTGTAGACGTTTTCCAGTTTGTATGTGTGGTCTTCTTCTTTGATGGGTTCTATGTAACACTGACCCTCATCTGGATCTAACGGTCCAATGACCCAAAGGCCATCTCTTTCAAATGTCATATGACTGTTATTTAAACAAACAACAGTAGAATTGTTGAAGGCCTAATCAATTCCTAACAATGCAGGGTAAGGGCAGTTGTCATCAACAATTTCAATTACCTAAAAATATGCAGAGGTTCTAACCCCATCGATGTCCACAGGGACATGTTCCAATCATCCAAATGGGCTAACAACTTACTGATTAGCCATTTTTAGCCTGATAGGCGAATAGATCAACTTCTGTTTTCCCATTAGTGCTCATGTTTGCTTCATTATGACATTGACCTCCGACCCTAAGTCGAAGACCATATAGTCTATATCATACTCTCATATTTGAGCATTCAAGTGTAATTATTTATTTTTCATTCTCTTCTTACCAATTTGGTGTACTACCCTAGTCAGTAAGGGGTCTACCTTTCCTAGCTCATACTACCTGATTAATTTCTGTATCTCTTGCACAACGTTCTCATCCTGGATTAACTTAAGACAAGTGTATACAAACTCAATGAGCTTACTTACCTCTTTTCCTTCCTTCGGTGAAGCCGAATGATCAAATGCCTGCGGCATTCCATATTCTCTTACTTATGGTCTTGTTTTTCATGAAGAACCTTGGTCTCCCTTAAAATTTCGTCTTGCTTCCTTGAATATTTGTCTTTCTTTCTTTGCATCAAAAGCTCGAGTCTTCTCCGTAGCTTTCCTGATACTTGAGCCTTCTGTGATATTTCCTTGGGTCTATCTATCCTCTCCTGTAGCAAAGCCTCCTCGAGTAATAACAACAACTCTAGGGTTTTCTCCGCGAGGTTCATCATATATTAGTTGCACTTGCGGGTTCTACTGAGGTCCTCATCTTTACTGAAGCTTAGCTAGCAGCACAGAACAATCCTCGATAACATGCTCAAAGGAGTTGCAATAACTACAAGTGGTACAAGGGTTCTGATAGTCTCTTGCCTCGGCCCATACCTCCTCCTCATCCTCGTTCTCTGAATCCACCGCAAGGATTGAAGTTTCCTCTTCCTGGAGAGTTATACTGTGTAATGTTTCCTTCCTGATGTACTTTGCCTTGGATCTTGTATATGTCTCTTGATCTTTCATGCATGAGATCATAAGCTCTACAATCTCTATCATCATTCCCTATTGACTTACAGAATGTGCAATACAAGTTTGTAGGTATCTGAACGTATTTATGCATGTAATAGCACTCACCAGGGTGATGTCGATTTCTGCATACTTCACACGAGTGTAAATTGACTTTATTCAAAGGGCTCGAAGCTCCAGAAGCCAAGTATTCGTGGAATAGGGGACAATGCTCCTTTTCATGGAATTTTGATTTGCATATGATACACCAGATGTCTTTCCTTTTGTATTTTCCCTTGTCCTTCTTCATGTCTTCAACCTACAAAGACAAACTAGTTAACTGACTCATGATCTGGTTCATACCTGAGATGGATTCTTCTATAGGGGATGATTCGAGATTCATGGAGATATCCAACGCCTCATACTGCGAATAAATATTCTATTGAATCAAGGGAACTCTGATGTGTGGTAAAAGGGCAGCGATGAACCATTCTTTGTTCTTCTCATCTGGGATCTTAAAATTCAATCAGCTTGTTAGGGTCTTGAATCTTTGATCGAAATCCCAAACAGGTTCGACTACTTTCTGCTTAATCTCTTTCAGATCTGTAATACATTGTGACTCCAACTTAGGTTTCTTAAACTCTACAATCAATGCATTCTTGATCTCATTCAGTGTCTTAGGTTGTGCAAGTCCTTGTACAAGCTTCATATAACAACTCAACTTACGATCCCTCAGTGTAGTGCTAAATTGGTTTCTTTTAATAGCTTCGTCGATAACATTTTTAATGTTCCATACAACCTCACACAAGAACTAGTGTTGATCAGGATATTCAGATCCATCTCCTCTAAAGATAGGGAGCCTCATCTCATCTTCCATGGAGTTTTCTAGGTTTCTTGTCTGAGTAGATGTTGAACTGCTAGTAATAGTGCTCTGACGACTCTGGTGCTTCCTAATATTCTGATTACTTAGCGTTTCTAAAATAACAGGAGGATTGATATTACTTACTTCAGTGGTCTACGCAGTTCCTGATGTTTCTGGATCGTCCCAACGAAGTTATTCAATGACTTCTTCCTCTGCCTTAGTGGGTTCTAAGTGCTCTCTGTCTGTCAGATCTTCCTCTTCTCCACTGTAGAAACCCTCTTCCCCATAGTTTTTCTTAAACAGGTTCTCAAGGTGAACCCCTCAAAATACTCTCCCACTATGTGTATGTCCAGCTTCTGTGTCACTGTCACTGTGTGAATTCTTTAACATTAGCCTTTTCAGATCCAGCTGGTCTACTGTATCTTCAAGATGTGGTTTTCATGCAAGAGCATCTTGATTATTAACTTCAAAAAATGAAAAAATTTCCCTCTGGGTCCTTTGAAAAAGTATCTCTTGGCTTGGCTATATGATTCTACTCTGTCAACAACAAACTCAGTGATATACCCTCCAATGGTACTATCAAACCAATGATCTACTATTCGAGATACGACGTTATCAACTCTCTTAACCTTCTAGATCAACGTTGACATCCAAACCACAGGAGGTCTAGATCTGATCTCGAACTGGGTATCAACTAACCTAGCCAACCACTTAGACAAAGCTTGATGGATTCCTCCAAATAAGATCTCGTGAATGTCGGTGAAGATGTATCTTTGTAGTCAATATTCAGTGCTCAGCTTAGGGTTCTTATTTTGGGCTTCCGCGAAGTCCCTCTCTTGATCCTCTACCAGCTTGAAATTCCCTTACAAAGATTCTAATCCTGGCAACGAAACCATTTGTTGGCACAGGGGAAGACCCAAGGTTCACTCCAAGAGCACACCAACAAGCCCTAGCTATTGGACTTTTCGGAAACACCTACTAAGAAGATGCAGTCTCTCCTAAAGAAGCTATGAGGGGGTTGTAGGACAAAGATATCTACAACCAGGGGAATATCAAGTGGATCTAGTACAACAACAACACAACATGCATCTATTACTTCTCAAGCTAGATCTATCCTGTACAAATATAGATATGATCTAACACAACAATGAAAATAACAATATAATAGAAACAGGGATCAAAGTATCAATCACACACACAACACAAGATCTATGTGGTTCATTCTCTCTCTAGGGCTACATCCATAGAACTGCGCTTATGATTTATTAAGGTAAAGCATACAGTTCTTGTTTGCGCTCTCATCTAGCAGATATTCTTTCTTCTCTCTCTTTCTCTCCCCTTCTTGCACATCTAGCTGTAGGACTTGACCTTCGCACACAGATGAAGATATTACAGTACTAGAAGGCTCTCTCACTCATCACTTCTCTCTCACAATACAATAATCTTTCACCACAACAATAGAGCTAGATCAAAAACAATATTGTACCAACTCGTACCAACCCGACCCAGGTCCTGTTGACCTTTATTTATACATTACAATACCTCACCGACAACCTTAGGCTGAAACCTAAGTGCAAAAACCCTAGATACCAAAACCCTAGGTGTCTAAAACCCTAGGTCAACTTGACCTACTTTTTCTGGGCTTCGCCAGCCTGTCTTTCCTTCCTTCTCACGCGGTGCTCCAAGGTATCCAACGATGGATTTCTCCGCTTTCTGAGTTGTCCTCGATCCATCTTCCTTGCTGATCTGTCATCCTCGATCTCCTCATCCAACGACTTTCTTTTCCATACTTCGCTCCATCTTTTTTTCTCTTTTTCTCACTTCGAACTAGTGACAATCACTGTGTCTCCCGCGAAGTTCGCTTTTCACCTTTTATTCCTTGTTCTTCACTTCCTTCCATAACCAAGGGCCAAAATTCATCCACCTTGACATATGCACTTTCAATAATCTTATGTGATCTAATATTGTAGCATCTGCATGCTTTCTTGTTTGAAGCATATCCAAGAAAGATACCTTCATCAGATCTGGCATCAAATTTTCCAAGACTCTCATCTAGTATTTTGATGTAGCATTTACTTCCAAAGACCTTGAAGTATTTTACTGATGGAGCTCTTCCAAACCATAGTTCATAAGGGGTCTTATCACTATTAAGCCTGAGATGACCTCTATTCAATATGTATACTGATGTGCTTACAACTTCCCTCCAATATCCATCTGACAATTTTGCTTCATTGAGCATAGTCCTTGCAGCCTCCTGAATTGTTCTATTGTTTCTCTCAACAATCCCATTTTGCTGAGGTGTTCTGGCAGCAGAGAATTTTCTTTTTATTCCTTGGGTTTCACAGAAGACATCAAACTCTTTTGAGGTGAATTCACCACTATTGTCTGTGTTGCATGAAATTGCAAGTAGTCAGCACTCCCCGATGTATCGTGACAAGGGACTAATCACCTCTCGTGAATCCTTGAAATTTGGCGATGGTGAGTTTACCAATCACCTGCGGGTTTGGTGTAACGAAAGCCATAATACCAACAAATGGTATTAGAGCTAGAGGTCACGATTTCGATACACACTCGGCTCGTGCTGAGGGGGAGATTGTTGCACGACATTGGAAGTAGTCAACACTCCCTGGTGTATCGTGACAAGGGACTAATCACCTCTTGTGGATCCTTGAAATCTGGCGATGGTGAGTTTACCAATCACTTGCGGGTTTTGGTGTAACGATAGTCGTACTACCAACAGTCTGATCTAATACATTTGATTTTTGTCTCCTTTTCATTTTCAACAAGGGTTTTAAAGGCTTTGAATTTGTTGAGTGCTTCTGATTTTTCTTTGAGAAAACATATCCAACTCATTCTAGTAAGGTCATCAATGAACAACATAAAGTAATACTCTCCTTGCAAACTCTTGTTCCTCGTAGGTCCACATAGGTCAGTGTGAACAAGCTCTAAAGGTTTAGAGGTTGTGTATTCTTTTGCCTTGAATCTTATTCTAGTTTGCTTCCCTAGTTGACAGTGTCTACACATAACATTTGAGGGTTTTATGATTTTTGGCAAGTTTCTTACTACACCAAGGTTGCTGACTTTCACAAGACCGTGAAAGTTAATATGCCCCGACTTTCTATGCCATAGCCAACTTTCATCTACTGAATTTATATGACACTCCTCATTCAATTTTACATATATTATATATACATTTTCAGGAGTTCTAGGAGTAGTACCAACTAATTTTCCTGTGTCTTCTCTCCTAATCTCACATTTTTGGAAATCAAATATGTAGAAATGCCCCTCATCATAGGTTTGAATGACACTTAATAAACTAGGCTTTAGTTTTTCGACAAGGAGCACATTTCTAGCTTTGTCTTTTCCCAAGGTGACAGTGCCTTTCCCAAGTATGTTACTTGAAGCATTATCACCAAAAGTAAATTTACCTTCTTGTTTCTTTAAGTCTAAAAACTTGTCCTTGTTACCTATCATATGTTTAGAACACCCACTATCAACATACCAGAGATCCTTTTTATCTTGAGCTTTTAGGGCAATAAGACATTTCCTTTTTGATGTTTTTTCTCTCCAAATTTTCTTTTGTTCTCTAATGAACTTTGCTTGTTTTGAGACTTCCATTAATTTGCAATTAATGGCCTTATGTCCATGGTTATGACATCTAAATCATTGTAAGTCCCCTTCTTGTAGAGGTGCAAAGGAGTTATAGTTTCTTCTTTTAACTCGATTTGCTGCTTGCTTATACTTAAGGATATAGTTCTTAACCTTCATATTTTTATTTCTATATGCTCTATAATTTATAGCTTTATGTCTGAAATTAGAGCATGCAAAGCAATAACCAAGGAAAATGTGAGGATAGTTGTTTTGATAAAAATTCTTTGATATTGTCTTGTCTTCTTTCCTGATGGACGGAAGTAATCTTCTGGAGTTTTGATCATTACTTATCTTCTCTTCATTTTTCTTCTTGAATGTACTAAGGAGAGCATTTGCATAAGATTTTGAGTTAACCTGGCTTTCCTTTTGGGAATAACCTATTCCATTTTTATTACCTGAATCCCTTTGCATGGTAATAATCTTATCTAATATTTTAGATCTATTTTCATATTTTGTTTGAATGATTTTCGCATCCAGTTCCTTTTTTAGATGAATTATTTCTGCCTCCATTCTTTCACAAGTTATTTGTTTTTCCTTAAGAGACTTTTCCATACTTTCTTTGATCTTATTTGCTTCTAAGATTTGTTTTTTCAGATTGCTCATAAGTTTTTCCATCTCCTTTTCTTCTTGTTCATATTTTTCTTTTTGTTCAACTACAAAACTTTTCAACTGTCTATATTTGTTTTTTTATTTTCTTAATTCATCTAAGGCACTGAGAAGTTCTTCCTCGATATTAACTTCTGCTTCATCTTCTAAATCCTTCTCATGTTTAATTTTTTCTATCTCATTAGATTCTTCAATACTTAAGAAAATGACTTCATCATCATCAGATTCATCGTTGTCACTAGACTCTGATGAGATGATGTTTTCTTCTTTTGAGTAGAAATTCTTTTTCCCTTTGTAGAAATTTTTCTTGTAGTTGGGTTTTTCCTTCTTCTAGTATTGTTTGGTTTTATTTTCTTCATATTCAGTGTGCTCCTTCGGATAAGGACACTTGGATGCAAAATGACCAACTTTTCCACAGTTAAAACATTTGAAAGGAAGCTTGCCTTTGTACTTCCCTGATCCTTTTTGAAGTTTTCTAATGAAATTGGCTTCTTCCACATCAAATTCTTCATGATGGTAGGATTGAAGTTTTTGCTTCTGATTTATCTTTTTCTTAGATGCTTTGAAAACTATTTTATCTTTTGTTGATTTATCATTCCCTGTTCTCATTTCATATGCTGTAAGCATTCCATGGAGCTAATCAACTGTGAGTTAGATCAGATCTATCTTCAATTGAAGATATCTTTGCATCATATCTCATTGGTAATGACCTTAGTATTTTTTGCACAATGGGTTTATCTGTAACTTATTCTCCTCCCACTATGATTGAGTTAACCACTTCATCTACCTTATGAAAGTACTCAACAATATTTTCTTCTTATTTCATTTTTATATTTTCAAATTGAGTTCTATAGGTCTGTAGTTTGGCTTCCTTGACTTTGTCATCTCCTTCATATACAACCTTCAATTTGTCCCATATTTCTTTGGATGATTTTCAGTGCCTAACTTTCACACATATATAATTAGTCAACCCTACTAGAATTCCATTAACTGCTCTTGAGTTGTCATTACAGATTTTCTTTCCTCCAGAGTCTTTGGGTGGAGTATTTGGTGCAATGTAACCATCTACAATAGATTGCCAGATATCAAAACCAAGAGCCAACAATAAGTTTTTCATTCTTATTTTACACAGAGCATAGCCTCCTCCATTGAACAATGGTGCTTTGTTGTTAGACATTCCTTCTTGTTGATCCATCTTCAGGATCTACCTTCAATTTTGTTAGACTGTGCTGAAGGAACCCACTTTGATACCAATTGAAGGATCAGATCCTATCACTGAGAGGGGGGGGTGAATCAGTGACTCAACAATTATATCAATTTTTCATTTATAAATGCAAACAAAATCTAAACACAGTATTTTTATCGTGGAACCCAATTGGGAAAACCAAAAAATCTTTTCTATTAACTGCAAAATTTGTTTTACATGTTAAATAGAAGGAAGATATACTTCCTTTTTGATCAACACCAACTCACTAGGATGCACCCACACCCTAGTTTACCAGTACCAAATGGTAGGAGGCTACGATCCCCTGTTTAGTCAGCTACAACTGACAAGGAAGCACCAACTCCCTCTCTAGGCACCAACCTGCCCTTGCACCACCCAACCACCCTTAATTCATAGGTATTAGCTTTTCTTCCTAGAATCTGCTTAGCTTTTGATATTTTGATCTGGACTGCAGAGACACTTTTCTTCTCAACACTCTTCCTTGCTTATATACTCTTCAAATGGTGTGAGTGTGACACAAATGTGTCCCTTCATTTTTACCATCGCACCTCTTCTATTAATCAATCTTAATTATTATTTATTTATTTTACCATGAAGGTTTTTCATAAATTGATCGCAGTCATGGATCAATTTAATCCTTTATACTCGATCCCAAATCTCTGTTATATTCATAGAGACCAAATTCTGTGGAGGCACTTCCTTCAAACCATCACATATGACTGTGCGTTATAGAAACATGGGCTTTACCAACTATAGCGACATATTATAATTTTCTTTTAAAACTCTTATAGCATATGACCATAAATGGTGATCAAGAGATAAGTGAGACGAGCGCTTGAGAATTTATCATTTAAATGGTTATGATTCGATATTATGATGAGATGGACGACTAAAGGAATTTCTCTCTTCGAAACTTTGGGTTTTCAACCTTTCAAAACTTCTGAATCAAGTTTTCCGAATAGATCAAACTGTTAACGTTTATTTCGCAGAGATAGATCAATGGTCAACTTCAAACCTTACACTCATCCTTTCACTACTAAATCCGACGACTATGACTTAATCAAGCATTGAGATGGATGGCCACCATTTACTCTGAGTCTTCGAACTTCAGAGATTTCAGATATCAACACCTTCTTTCCTCTGAACGTCATTTCTTCCGAAGTTGACAAACGGTTGACGCACATTCCTCTCTTGATCAACGGTCGAGAATACTCCCAAAGCGATCTTTCAAATTGGATGAATTATGTTTGTTTCAGGACTTCGACATTCAGGACTTCGAAGGTTTCGAATAAATGCTGCTCCATTTTCCTCCGGAGTGATCACCTGCTATGTGAGTCATCAATGATGGAGATCTCTTACTATCGGTTAACGTTTCCACTTGCACTATCCTTCCTCTTAGTAGATCAATGGTCAAGGATGCTCACAAAGTTATCTCCAGATCAGACGTTCCAGATCAGATGTCTCATGTCCACTTCAAGACTTTGGGACTTGGGGAAAGTGCTGGTAGTATATCTCCCAAAGAAAAACTCCTGAAGTGACATAAGTTGCTTACGTCACTTGCTGACGTGTCACGATCTGAGTAGCTGCCATGTGTCACTCTGATTCATGATTTTCACGTACCAAAAATGTTGATTTAGCTTGACACTTCTCGTTCTCTGACTATGCCATGTGTCCTTGCTAACGTAGTCTGCTGACTAACATGATCTGTCTCTTGTCAATGCTTCCCCCCTTCCCCCATGCACACAGTGAAGTTTAGTTGTCTGATGCCATTGTCATTACACCTTTGTCATACAGTAAAATATTTATGCAAGTATACAACGATCCGATACAACTACCTCTGGGTACCTTCAGGAACTCTTGCTCTGCTGTGTTGTAAGACTTCATGGTATCTACAACAAATTTTGTGATAAATCTTACAACAATGTTGTCTAACCAGAAATCTACTACTCGTGTAAATTTATTATCAACTTGTTGTAACTTCGTGATATCCACAGAATTCCACTCTAGAATCTGATTTGTAGGGTGGCTGTATTTCAACTTCAATATCCACTCCTACAACACATGCGAGAAATCACAGAAAAATTCTTCATGCAAGTCATTGAATACGTACTTGTCCAAATATTTGTGCAGTGTTAACTTCGGGTTTATGTTATCTTTCTGCACAAATTCCATCTCCTTTGTTTTCAACCAGCTCTCGATCTTTGCCTTCGTTGGGTTCCATGGTCTAAACATCCCATTTTATATCCTCATTCTTTTTAATGTTTTCTCATCGGATCTGACATTCTTTTCATGATTCTTCAACATATCTCATTCACTCAATCCCTTTCTATTCCAACTAGCAATGAAACCATTTGTTTGTTACTTCATTCTTGCTACCATTCTTGGGCTGACCCGGGTTTAGGTCCACTATGGTTTCCAACAAAACCCCTCTAAAACTATTGGCCCTTCTAGTAACCCAAAAAGAAACATAGTACATAGGGTGCATTGTGAAGTCTCACCCGAGATAGTTCTTATGGGTGGTTGCAACACTTAGGTGCTTGCAACCTAGGAATGAGTGGGGATATGGGATTAAAATCCATTATCTTAATTTGTTTAATATAACATTCAACTTTTCTTGATTAATCCGTCATTCTTATTCATGCATGTAAAATAAAAGATCTAAGTAAGTCATTCATGCATTTGTCTAACATATAATCATTAACAGTAAAGGAAATACTCAATAATCAATCACACAAGCCATGATCTAGCATGGTTCACCCCCTCTTGGGCTACATCCACAAATATTTGGTTGTTCTTCTCTCTTATTATGGAGTTTCCAAAACTACAATTCCATGCACATTACAATTCCCGATTAGTGGGTCACTATCTACAATGAGGCAGACTAGATCACACCAGGCTCCTCAGCATGTGATCTAACCCTCAAGATATACCTTATTTCCTCTCCTCATCTCAACAACTTACAAAATAGATCATAATTACAGTCATTTAGTCTTCAAACAACATAGTAACAATGACCATCAGCACAACCCTGACCTAGACCTCCTAGGTGCCTACTTATACATGTTTTTGGCTTACTAGCAATTACATCCTTTTACAAAAACCCTAACCCTAGCATGGTTAGGTCTTCTTGCATGTGTGCCTCGCATGCTTTCCTCCTCTGCATGCACGTTTACCTTGCATGTGCTGCTTTTCTTGCCAGCTATCTTTTCCTTCTTTGTGCTTTATTGTCCAAAATTAGTCCTTACTCCAAAATGGGTCTGTGCCCAACATTTATCTCTAAATCATACTCTTGAATATTTGCTAACCAATTTGCTCATCTACCTTCTCTGAGTTGTTGATTGAGCAACATCTTTACCAATGAATGTGACACATAAGAAATGATGTGATTCGACAAGATATGTAATGAAATGAGTTATTTCCTTGACTAAGGAAAGATATTTCTTTTCAATCATATAGTAATTTAACTCATATTCATGCAAGGTCTTACTCATGAAAGGAATTGGAAATTCTTCTTCTTTTAATTTTTTTGGGTAAGGATTTAGGCAATGGTGTCCTTTGAAGAAAATGAGTATAATATAAAATATTTGTTAAAGTAATGACTGATAAGAACAAAGGTAGTAGTAATGGCATGTTTGATTTATGTGAAATCCTTTTGAATGTCTGATGTCCATTCAAATTTATGATATTTATTTGAAAATTTATTTATTGGCTTGATAATTGTAGCATAATATGAAACAAACGTTCAAACAAAATTTATCTTTCCAAGGAATGATTGTAATCCTTTTCTTGATGTAGGTGGATTTAGGTCATTTATTGGTTTAACCCTTTCTGGATCAATGCATATTCCTTCTTTTCTCACAACATGAACCAATATCTTTCCTTTTGATATGGAAAACAAACACCTTTTTGGATTTAAATATATTTCGTATATTCTACAACTTTTAAAGACTTCTCTGAGATGTTTGAAATGTCTCTCTTAGTTTTGAATGAATTGTTAAATCATCTTGGTAGTCTACCATAAATTTTCCAATTAGATCTTTAAAAGAATGGTCCATTTCCTTTTGAAATGTTGCACCTGCATTCTTTAGTCCAAATGGAATATGAACATAAGCATATGTTTCCCATGGTGTGATGAATTTAGTCTTTGTTCTATCTTCCTCAACCACAAGAACTTGATTATATCGATAAAATCCATCGAACATAAACATTAGTGTAGAACTATTGACCTGCTGCAATAACATATCCATTTTTGGGAGTGGTTATTTGTCTTTAGTACTTGCTCGATTGAGATCCATGAAATAAACACATGTATGGATTTCTCCATTATTTTTTCTTACTACCACAGGATTTGAAATCCATTCTAAGTGTCTGATTGGAAAAAATATGCAATCTATTTTTAGTTTTTTCAACTCCATCTTCACTAAGGGTTTGAATTTGGGATTTTTCATCAACTTTCTCTTAAAAGGTTTTGATCTCTCTTTGAGTGGTATAACATTCTAGAAGATATATTTGTCGTATTATTTTAAATCATCATAACTCTAAGAAAAAATGTCTTGAAATTATTTGAACAAAAGTGTGTATTTCTTTATTTCTTCAGTTGCACAACTAGTACCAAGATTTACGTATTTTGGAGAATCATGTGTAATGATATTGATTTTTTGTCTCTTGAACCTTCATAATAGATGGTTCTTCTTTTGGATCCTAGGTATTTGTTTGATCATCTGTTGTAAAAAGAGATTCTGAACTGACATAATTCTTAGGAGAGAGGACAACACTCTGATCACAAATATTCTTCTGAGAATCTTGGCTTTCTTTTGAATCATCTGATAATGTTAAGTCATGGTCTGTTAGGAATCTTGCATTGTGCTCATCATTTTCAAAAAATTTACAATGCTCTTGATTATTGGGTATCCTAATTTATGAGCAGAACGAAATGAATACATATTATTAATAGGTGCCTAACACAAAATAATAGAGATACAGTAAAACTGGTTTTCTATTCAATAACGAAATAAGCTAAAACTGTAAAATGCAACATAAACAAGCTTGCTGGAATGGTGGTGGCTTATCTTTGAGAAGAGATGTGATGGATGCACTCATTTGCCAGAAGATGATTACAATGAGGCTCTGAAGGCATTTTTACAAAAATTAGGAATGTAAAAAACCCTAGACATCCAAAAACCTAACCCTAGGAGATGAAATGCCAAAAGTCATGTGGGCTCCGTTTGGGTATGTTCGTACATCAACTTCCCGGGGTCGTAACTTTTGCATACAATCTTCGTTTTAGGCGTATGATATCTTGTTGGAAAGGTATCGTTGAGGAGATTCGTTTTAGGTGAAATATGAAAGGAACTTAAATATTGAAAACCTTTTGTCCAAAAAATCATCGTTTAGGGCCTCAAAATGGCCCCGAAAGTTAAAAACTGCTAAAAATAGTAAATTGCCAAAATTACCAAAAAACTGTTTTGAGCCAATTGGAAAGGGTGGGTGGCCACCGATATCCACCTGGATCAATCCTCCCTCCTTAGGAATAAATGGTCTCCATTGCATTGAGGTCCCCCATCAGATGAGGAAATTTCTGCTGAATTTGGCCCCGGGTGAGCCACTTGCCTTGGTGCAGGAGCGGCCCTTTTTTGATGTCTCGATAAAGATGGATCCTTTGTTGTCAAGTGCCCTTGATATGTGTGTCCACAATCTGATCATTGGATGCCTATTGTATGCAGTAGGGGTTGATCTCAGTTGGTGTCAGTTGTTCTACTACTTCTGAGGTGTCCAATAATGGTGGGAAATAAGGGCGAAGGAGATCCACGTTGAACACTGGTTGCAGGCCAAGGAAAGGAGGAATGTTGAGCTGAAAAGAATTATCCTCCATGGCCTTGGTGATGGTGTAGGGCCCATAACAGAGTGGGTGAAGCTTCCGATGGGGTCCTGTAAGGCATTCTTTCTGCAAGTGCAACCAAACTTTGTCGCCCACCTGAAACTTATGTGGCACCCGATGTTGATCATGGAGCTGTTTGTACTTGTCATTGGACTTCTGTAGGATATCCTGAACCTATTGGCATATGTGTTGGATCTGATCAATGAACTGGGTGGCTTCGTTAGCTTCAGTTGGAGCAGGAGATGAGTCGATCGAGGTGACCGCAAGGGGAAGTGCAACATCTATGGGACCCAATGGTTGGAATCCCAACCCCAATTGAAAGGGGCTATGGTCGGTTGAGCTATGCAGGGCTTGATTGTAGCTATGTTGGACATAGGGAAGACTCTCATCCCATGTGCGAGGGTGCTGTGAATTATACATGTGGAGGATATGCACAATCATTCTATTTATGACCTCGGTTTGGCCATCTGTCTATGGGTGGAAGTCCATGGATTTGGTGAGCTTGGTGTCCAGCAGTGACCAAAGGCTCAACCAGAATGTGCTGAGAAATCGACTGTCCTGATATGAGAAAATGGTTTGTGGGATTCCAAAATGTACCTAGACTCATTCAAAGAAGATCTTGGAAGTGGCCTCTGCTGTGATGTTCTTCTTGTAGGCAACCAAAATCGCCATCTTAGAAAAGTGATCAACAACCACAAAAAAACAGTCGTTTCCCCGCTTGGTGGATGGAAGGCCCGACCTTTAGTCCATTGAGATGGATTCCCATAGCCTATTAGGAGTAGGAAGAGGGGATGTACATGCCCTATTTCTTAGTGGTCGGTTTGGCAATCATGCAGGCAATGAAGGACCTGATATACTTGTTAACCTCCTATCAAATTTTTGGCTAGTAGAAATTTTTCTGTAGCATCACCACTGTCTTTTCAACGTCGAAGTGTCCTGCCACCTAACTGTAGTGGGATTCCCAGATCATCTTTGCTCGCTCGCTTGATGGAACACAGATATGGCCCAGACGACACAACAACCCATCCTGAATACGGAAATTATTGACAAATGCATTTTCCCCCAACATTTGGTAGGTGGTGGCAAAGTATGGGTCTGTCTCATAGAGTTGGGGCCATCCAGAGGTCTCATGGCTACAAGAGTCTAACATCATGGCGAGTGCCGCAACTGGCAGTCTTCTGAGGCAATCAACGACGTGATTGGTGCTTCCTGTTTTATACTTGATGTTGAGGTGGAATTGTTACAAATATGTGGACCACTTTTGATGGCGGTCATTTTGCAATTTTCCTTGTGTCTACATGAACTGTAATGGCTTATGATTAGTGTGGATGACTGTCTCCTTCCCAAGAATGTAGTGTCTCCACTGGCAGTAGGATTGCACAATGGAGTACATTTCTTTGTTGTAAGTAGGGTACTTATGGACATCATCTGATAGTGTCTCACTATGATAGGCCACGGAGTGGCCGTGCTAAGTGAGAACGACACCCACATCATAGTCGGAAGCATCTGTCTCAATCTCAAAGGGATGTTGTAGGTCTGGGAGTGGAAGTATTGGGGTTGAGCATAAGAGCTACTTCAAATCATCGAATGCTTGTTGTTGGGACTTCCCCACACAAGTTTCTCCTTACCACCACCCTTGGTTATTTGGATGAGGGCCCATGCAATATGGGAGAATCACAACATGAACCTGCGGTAGAAATTGGCAAGGCCTAAGAAGCTTCAGAGCTTGGTGAGTGTGGCAGGGATGATTTTAGGGGCTAAATTTCGCTCATGGGCTAATTTTCCATGGTTTTTCCAACAACGATATTCGTTATTTTAAAAATGATTCGCCCAAATTCTATAGGATAAAATTATTTTACCTTACAAATCGCCAAAATTTTATAAAAACTATATAAAATCCTTAGAAATTTGAATATTTTTTACAAAAATATTGTCAATCATTTATAGTTGGCATATGAAGGATTAGTAAGATTCGTCAAGGTTTCTACATGTTAAAATAAATTTCCATCCTTAAAATCATCCCTGGAGTGTGGTTGGGGCTGGCCAATCACGGATGACTTGGATCTTGGCTGGATCCACATGTACGCCATGCTAATCAATGATGTAGCCCAGGTAATGGACCCTGTCCATGCCAAAGGAACATTTTTCCAAGTTGGCATATAGCTTGCGCTATCGTAGGGTGTGTAGAACCTGTTGAATATGCTGCAAGTGTTTGACCCAAGTCTTGTTGTAAATGAGAATTTCATCAAGATACACCACTACAAAATTATTGGTGAATGGTCGTAGGATATAATCCATCAATAGGGATGATTTTAGGGGCTAAATTTCGCTCATGGGATAAATTTTCATGGTTTTTCCCAAAAAAGGATTCGTTATTCTAAAAATGATTTGCCCAAATTCTATAGGATAAAATTATTTTACCTTAAAAATCGCCAAAATTTTATACAAACTATATAGAATCCTTAGAAATTTGAATATTTTTACAAAAATATCGCTAAACATTTATAGTTGGCATATGAAGGATTACAAAGATTCGCCAAGGTTTCTACATTTTAAAATAAATTTCCATCCTTAAAATCATTCTTGTCCATCAACCTCATGAAAGTGGCCAGCACATTTGTCAAACCAAATGGCATGACCAACCATTCAAAAAGGCCTTCCTTGGACTTGAAGGCAGTCTTCCATACATCTGTATGTTTTATCGGGACCTGGTGGTAGCCAAACTTCAAATCAATCTTACTGAAGTATTTGGCCCCCGTGAGTTGATCAAGGAGGCTGTTGATTCAGGGAATTGGGTACTGGTTTTTGACTATAATTTTATTTAGAGTCCGGTAATCAATGCAGAGTTGCCAGGTTCCATCTTTCTTCTGTACCATCACGATTGGGCTGTCGCAAGGTGATGAGTTGGGACGGAAGTGCCCCTTGTGGAGAAGCTCTTGGATTTTTTGCTTGATCTCCTCATTATCTAATAGAGAGAGATGATAGACTGGCCCATTGGGAAGTAGTGCGTTGGGGGTCAACGATGGGGTGCTTGACTTGGCAGTGCAAAGGTACCTCGACAGGTGAGGAGAATATATCCAAGTATTCTTCCACGACCTTGTCTACTTACTTCTGCTGTGTGGAGAGGTCAGCCATAGAGACCCTAGATATGGCTGTGATCTTTTGCTTATTCTGAGAGTGAATCATGAAGAAGACAAACTTCCCCATCTGAGAGATGACCTTCCTGCATTGCTTAGCAAAGATTAAGGAAATAACACTAGGTGGGACTGGCTCGGGTATCCTGTACAATTTCCTGTTCAAAGTAATAATAACACTACGAGGCCTAGACTCATATACAACATGACGTTTCCATAAATAAG
>JZKD02S2060087.1:625166-640802 GCA_000966675.3 Picea glauca | reverse complement strand
TCGGGTATCCTGTACAATTTCCTGTTCAAAGTAATAATAACACTACGAGGCCTAGACTCATATACAACATGACGTTTCCATAAATAAGGTTGGCCCAAAATAACATCACAAAATTTTGGAGGAGCAACATCACACAATACCTTGTCTTTAAAGGGCTTGATGCCATATGACAGTCGACACTATTGGCTGACGTGGAGATCGCTTCCTTGGCGAAGCCATCCAATGGTGTAGGGTTGTGGGTGCGACATTGTCGGCAGGGCCAGCCGCTTGATGACCTTTGGTGAGATGAGGTTCTTCTGGCTATGGCTATCAATGATGAAGTGCATTGGGGGTCCTTTTACCCACATCTATGAATGGAAGAGGTGCTCTCCTTCTTCTGCCTCGTTTGGTTCACCAGGATGGAGCTTAGTGGTAGCAATGGTGGCACTGGGTTCTGCATCAATGATCCATCTTCCCCTTTCTAGTTTTGGCTCTGAGTCAGAATCCACATCTGATTCAGAGGATTTCACTTCAGCCACCAACGATTTCTTTGAGCAACAGTCAATAGTGTTATGCCAAGGGCTCTTATGGAAGTCACACCACTTCCCGGTATCTTTCTTTGTCTTTCTGGTGTCCTTCTTTTCTTGTGGCTTGGACTAGTTGTCCTGATACTACCCACATTTTCTTTGTCCTTTGTTCTGTGGGTTTGTGCCACCCTTTACTGGCTTTTGTTGTGCGGGGTTCCCAGGCCCAAATTGTCGTGTCTTTTGTTTGAGCTTATGTTTGATTTTGACGGCATATCAGTAGGCCGTGCTAAAGGATGAGATGTCCAGAAATTCCATTTTGGTCTGGATGTATCTATGTAGAGCACCACGATACTTGAGCACCAGATGTTTCTCTGAATCTTTGATACCCAACTTGGTGCATAAGGTATGGAATATATTTGTGAAATTTGACACTACTTGGTCCCTTTCTTGTCGCAGTTTAGTCCATTTGGTATACAGGTCGTCATAACTTCAGAGAAGGTAGTATTGGTCCTTAATAGCATCCCTGAAGGATTCCCAGGTGGTCATGACTGTAAATAATGAGCGTTCCTTTGTTTCCTTTTTCTCACAGAAAGTTTCCCACCAATATTTGACATGGGGAATGGCTTTGAGGAGCTCAAAAGTAATCTTTTCTTTATTTGAAAAGTTGTGGACAGAAAAATACCCTTCTAATAGATTCAACCATTTGTCTGCAGCATCTACGTCTATCTAACCTTCAAATATAGGAATATAGAAGTTTATTTATACCTTGAATGGGGCGATGCCTCCGCTCGAAGAAGATGCATCACCTATTGGTAGCCGTCGAAGGAATTGCGCGAAACTTTTCATCATCTCATTCCTTTGTTTCGTGAGGGCTTCCTCAATAAATAGTTTGAAAGTGTCTCCTATCCCATCATCTTTCTTTTCTCCTGCCATGATAGGTCGCTTGGGCGTGCGAGAGCTTTTGTACTCAAGAGAAACAAGCTCGAGACCCAACTCTTTGTACTTCGACCTCGTTGGGGACCTGAATTAAGACGACAAGGAGCAGATAGCTCTGATACCACTGATCCATATTTTATGAGCAGAATGAAATGAATACAGATTATTAACATGTTCCTAACACAAAATAATAGAGATATAGTAAAACTAGTTTTCTATTCAATAACGAAATAAGTTGAAATTGTAAAATGCAGTACAAACAAGCTTGTTGGAATGGTGGCGGCTTATCTCTGAGAAGAGATGTGACGACGGTGCTGATTTGCCAGATGATGATTACAATGAGGCTCTAAAGGCATTTTTACAAAAAGTAGGAATTTCAAAAACCCTAGACATCCAAAAACCCAACCCTAGGAGATGAAGCGCCAAAAGTCATGTGGGCCCCGTTTGGGTAAGTTAGTACATCAACTTTTTGGGGTCGTAACTTTTGCATACGATCTCCGTTTTAGGCATATGATAGCCCGATGGAAAGGTATCGTTGAGGAGATTCATTTTAGGTTTAATATGGAAGAAACTTCCATATTTCAAACTTTTTTTCCAAAATAACATCGTTTAGGGCCTCAAAATGGCCCTGGAAGTTAAAAACTGCTAAAAATAGTAAATTGCCAAAATTGCTAGAAGACTGTTTTGAGCCAGTTGGAAAAGGTGGGTGGCCACCGATATCCACCTAGATCATTGAAGAACGAAAAATTTCCTTGACATGAAAAGTACTTTGATTTTGAGAGTCATTTGAATTGAAGAGAGATGCAAATATTACCAATGAATCAGGATTTTTATTATTTTCTCAAGGAAAAAAATAATTATTAAAGGAATTAAATGAATCTATAATTTCCCATACTCTCCTTGCATAATGCTTCAGCATTGTTTTTTCTATTCTGTTTTTTTCTTGATATGATTGATAACCAATTCTGAATCACTAGTCACCACCATATTTTTGACTTTCATTTTAAGGGAAAATATGAATCCTTGGATCAATGCCTCATATTCTGCTTCATTGTTGGTACAAGGGAATTCTAATTTAATTGCATGTGGGAAATACCCGATTTTGGACTTTTGAAAAAAATACCAACTCCAATTTTAGACTTAGAACAAGCACCATCAAATGACATTTTGCAAAAACCTTGGAAATACATTTCTTCATTTTGCTTAGGTGAATTTAGTTGTTCTGTATTGAAAACAACATAATGCCCAATTCCAACATCTACATAGTTTTGAATCATTTCAGTTTCCTTCTTCTTAAATGATATTGGCTTTCTGTGTTCTCGATAAACTATGATCATTGTTCCATATTTATTTGGAGGCATCTTGTAACTTCCATTGTTCATTATATATCCTCTAATTAATGAATACCAATATCTTCCCAAGAAAGCACTGTATGTTGGAGGCAAATCAGCTACTATGATAATAAATACTGTTGTAATGTGAGGTGTTTCACTTATACATGACCAAAAATATTTAATCTCTCAATAAGTTGGAACTTTTCTTGAGTCAATGACATATACACTTTTAATGGTTTCACATTATTTTGTACACTCAATTCAAAGAGATTTGATTACTGATAATGGCATGATGTTGTTAGTGGCTCCACTATCCACTAAATATTTATGTAGTGTAAAATCATTATTTTCTAAAGATATATAAAATGGTGGAACTTTTCCTCTCGACCTTACTGATGTGATTTTTTTTGTTGTCTTTTGTTCATCACAACTGCCTTTATTCTTGAATTCATATCATCCAATATCTTCAAAATATTCTTTGTTTGTTGAGGTATCTTGACTATTTCCAAGAATGGTAACATAATTCGAAGCTTAGCTAACCCATCAACTAGATTATAATTCATTTACAATGGAGCCTTTTCCTGATTAAAAATTGGTTGTTGTGTTGTTGACTCTAGACTGTTTACTTTCATTTTTATTTTTTAATTTTCTGGTTGTTCCCTTGTTTTGAATTTATTTAATTGAGTTTTGGTCTGAAAAACATTGTCTTTTGAATTCTCACAATCCTCTTGTTCATAAAAAATATAAAAATATGATGAACCTTCTTTCATTTGAACTGATTCCAAAACTTCATCTTGATTAATGATTGTTTCTTGATCAAAGGTTTCAAATTTTTCTTCCTCTACAATTTCTTCTAGTACAACAACATTTGGATTTGGAAATATTGGTGCTCTTGTTCTATGATATTCAATTCTATCATTTCTTCCTCTTTTATTAGGTAATAGAAATCTCATATTTTGATTTGGTGGAATGAGATTCTCACTTCTCTTGAGTCGAGTTATCTTGTTTTTCATTTGTCTAATTGTTCAACTCATTTGGGCAATTTCTATATTTTGTCTTATTTCATGGGAAACTCTAAGATAATTTCCCACATTAGGGGGAATACCTTGGAGAATTCCTCCACTGGTTCCTTGATTTTTAGAACTTCTAGAAGTGGATGGTCCCTGAGGTGATATTGATAGACTATTCATTTGTCTTTTCACTTTTCCAAGAATTATATTGGGATCAACATTGGTATCTAACATACACTCTTCCATCCCTCGGATGGGGTGACAAGTGGACAGAATGGGCACGTGGAGGCGCCAACGGAGGGGTCATTTATGGTGGTGCCTACTCCCAGCTATAGACAGTTATTAAGGCCTTCGCCTCCGTCGGCCACCGGATACTGATGGAGCTCCTCGCGCGTGAGCAAGGGATGACCAGCCAGAGGATTAAGCTCTCGGCGTTAATACTGGCAGCCATGGTTTATGTGTTTATCAGTTTAAGAGAACGTCCCATTATGCATTTGAATTTGATTCAGCAGAGCAAGCACCGCTACGTAGAAGGCTTCGCCCTAGCTCTCACCATGCCATGGGAAAGAGGCAGACCTCACAGAGGCGCTGGCTAGTATGTAGCAGATACACAAAGGAAACAACACCAGAGGTTTGCTAGGGCCATGCTCTTGGCCAAGGAAAAGCACCGAAGTGGCACCACTGCATCAAACTCCCCGCCTCGAACCTATGTCGAAGAGGACCTATCCATAGCGCTACCACTGGACTTCTCCAAGAGCCGACTATTCGTTGTGCCGAAAAATTGGGATCCTTCGACGAGCTTTGGTCACACGTCAACTGCACCCAATTCGGGTGATTCTCGTACTCCCACCAACGCTCCGAGTGCAGAATTTGCAGCCTTCCCTGTGGAGGAGGAACCGCCGGAATGCATAGATGCCCCGCAGATGAAGAGGAAAATGCCAGGCTACAAGGCAATGGAGGCTGAGGAGGACGACACGTCGAAGCAGAGGACGACGTCGGGTCAAAAGGAAGCGGAGACCAAAAGGAATTCACCACCTTCTCCACCACTCCTACATCCAGAGCACCTAAATTTGATTTTTGAAGTGCGCAACCTAGTGGAGGATCAAATATTCAGAGTTGTACGGGTCAGCCAATGCCTAGACATGCTTTACGCAGCCTAATCCAAAGCTACGCCATGGCGCCAATGCCCCACCTGCGCGCAACCCTTCGTCATCCATGTCAATGGCGGAAATTCCAATTGAAAAGGTTTTGTTTTTCCTCATGGTCTCCATGATATTTTCTGTTACTATTTACCAGAGTTGTCGCTCTTCAGTTCTTAGCTTAGTTAGCTCTAGCACAGACTTTCTTCTACTGTTAAGAATAATGGACACACACCCTAGTTTCCTTCGGGCAGGGTGGCGAAACATGACGCCTAATTTTGCATGTTGTTGTGGACAGGCCAGCTATCCTGGTTTCCTGTATAGGCAGGATAGCTGGCATATGTATGCCAAGTGTCTCTCTTTCTTGAGAGTTTAATATAACAGGTTTTGCCTTTTTATTTAAAAAAAAAAAAACATACACTCTTCCATTTCTATTTTCTTTTGGATTGCCTCATTTAATGTACTTATTTGTGAATCTCTTATTTCATAATTCACAATTGAGGGCATGACATTCTTGTAAAATATGAATATGAAATGATTGTTTGGGTGTTTCCCATATGGGATTTAGTGTAACATCTTAAAACATCATAAGTTAAAATCCATGATCCTTTCCCTCTTTTGAAAATGAATTTGGGTGAATTGAGTAAGCAAAGAATGGTATGCAACATGATGTGCATATCTAGTCATGAACATATCTTATATATCATCAAATGAACCAATTGATTGAGCTAGGAGGGAAAGATACCATTCATAGGTTGGGATTATAAAAGTTTGCATAAAGAATATAACCATTACATCATCATGCTCAATCAAATGAATATAAAAAATACTAAAGAACTGATCCATATTCCTTTTAGGATCCATAATCGCATCACTTGAAAATACAAGTAAAATTCCTTCAGTTAGGGTTGGTAATGTATGTTTTTCTCCATGTAAATTGAGTGGGATAGACCTGACTATTCTTTTAGGGTTTCTTTGTATTTAATCTCTTTCTCTTTCTTCATTAGGAATTTTGTTTCTTTTCTCTTCTCGATCACCCTTGATTATTATATCACTAACTTTAGATCTTGAACTTTGGGAAACTCGGTAAATCTCAAGCTTCTTACCTTTACTTCTTGTTAATGGAATTTTGTATGATTCCATATTTTCTAATATTTACAACTATATTGTTCATCTCAAATCTATTTCTCTTTATTCTTCTTTAGAAAGAACTTCCCAAGTTCTCTCGAGTTCTCAACGATAACTTTTTGTTGTGATTGTTAGCTAATACAACTAGTGAAAGATACTTCTTTGATCTCTAAGTCCAATTTGTATTTGGGGTTGGTTGGGTTTAGGTAGATTCATTATGATTTCAGATCTACAGAACCACACTTTTGTTTAGTTCCCCAATATGGTTTCCAAAAATGTTAATCTAAAAGATCTTACGGTCTTTAAGTCAACCTCACGAGGATAAATCCCCTCGCATTTTTAAATAGGTGGTACTCAATTTTAAATAACATGAAAGAAAATAAAATTCTTGAGAGAGGATCAAGAATTATTCTTGGAATAAATATTTACATACAAAGAATACCTAAGAAGGACCAAGTTTCCTACATAAAGAAAATATTTACACTATGTTATAAGATTTATAAATGCAAAGAGTATACATTAACATAGGATGACATTTCCATCAGAACATTCATCAAAGTATAACACAATATCCTACAGAGGAAAGGAAAGTATGGACCACATATAGCAGAGAAATTTAAATGATCATTCCATTAAATTCAATAAATATTTTTATAGACACACATATGAAATCGCATGCTTAAAAATTAAAGTCTAAGAGATCAATAATGTTATGTACTGAACTAGTTCTCTAGGAACCTAAAAAATAATAAATGTCTTTGTAAGATAGGAAAAAATGTTTGGAGTTACAATAAAATTAAACTGTGTTTGTAATTCAAAGAGGATTGGAATGGGGCTCCTATGGACCATAAAATGAAAGAGAAACCTATAAGACAAAATAAAATAGTCAAGGGTCAGCCTTAAGTTTCATAGGTTGCTGGAGAGAAAAAAGGAAAAATTAAAATTGACTAAAGAATAAAAATGGTAAGGAAAGAACAAGGTTACTACTCGACTTACTATGATAGAAATTACAAACCCGTCAAATGCATCTTTTGTAGATTATTGCTGCTGTGATAGATGTGGCATAACCATTGTAGCTTCTTCTTGCTAATATGTCTTGGTTATCTTAAATAATTCCTTTTTTAACCATTCTTATATATACTCCCTCATAAGAGCAACGGTTATTTCATGTTTGGTTTTTATTTCAAATAACTCATTCTCCAATTCTCTCAAATCAATGCTTAATTGGTGTAATGTGTCCTCAACATTGTCATTCTTATTTATATACTAGACAAGCCACCTTTCTACTTCTTCTTCAAAGAATTCAATAGAGTCACTGAATTCATTATCGTGCGCAAATTTTAATGCTTCTAGTTGTTCTAATAGTTTCTCCTTTTCCAAAAGTATTGTATGCATTAATAAATTCGAACCATATAAATCTTTGGTAACATCAACAAGTTTCAGAAATATGTCACCCCTCTTAATTTTAACAACATCCAATTCAAACATCAATTGGTGTAGAACCCATCCCCTTCTCCTCTTCTTCGAGGTTGTGCAACCTCCTGATCTAGGATCGTTCGAAAAGCACCCGAGTCATATTGACTCTTTGGATCCCTGATATAACCTGACAAATTCTACCACAGGTCCTTCTTTCTCCAAAGTGCGGGTCCCTTTTAACCCTACGAATCTCTTCTTAGCCCTCTGAAGAAAGTTGGCGGTGACACTCACTCTCCATGCCAGGCCCTTTCTATCATGTGACCTCGAGCTGGGTCTCGGGGCTCAACCGCACAAGGTGCTTCGGGCTTCGAGCTTGGACTCTTTCCATGACAACCAACTCTTACATTCTCGAACTCCGAATTTGGTGAACTCAAAAACGTGAGGATCAATGGTCCTCGTCCCTCTTTCTGATCGATGGATACTATCGCTTCATACTCTGAACTTCGGGAGTCTCTCAATATCCTCCTCGGATATTTACCAGAGTGTTATTCCTCTGAATTGTGCTAATTGCTTCCATGCGTCCCTTCCAAATCTAATGGTCTGGATTCAAATGGCTCTTCAGGACTTCATGAAGATCTTTGTTTGCTCTTGGTGAACCTTCCAGAGCTCCAACTCCTGGATCTCCTGGTATTTTTTCACCGGTCTCTTCCCAACGATGGATGATTTTACGGTCTTCAGGACTTCAACAAGTCCTCGACCCCCTTGTACACTTAGAGAAATTTTCTTCTCGAGACTTAGGATGTTCTTGAACTTCTTCTGCACTCCTTGTAGAGTTCTGCACAAACTCTTCTGCAACTTTTCTCATATTGAAAACCTTCAAGGTTCCCAGTTCCTCTGCATCCTTCAATGGAATTTCTTGTGCCCTCCTGGAAACTTAACTCTCTTCCTTCTGTGATTGTAACATAAAATTATAGTATCCTTGGTGCACTCCTTGTGCTCGGCTAATCCTTTTGACGACTTCTCCCTTAGCCTATCTGGAAGTCTTAAGGCATCTCCTTTCCTTTTTCGATGCACTCTTGCAAAGCCTTCCTTCCTCAGAGTGTTCAACAACCATGGGGTTCTCTGAAGGATTCCAACACTTCAGAATTTGTTTCTCTTGTATGCTCTCGTACTTTCTCTATGCCCTCCTGATAGAGTGTTATAGAGTATTCAGTAACTCTGCCCTCTGTTTCCTCCTACACAATATTTTTTTCTAAGGTACCCAACCACCTTGAAATTTCCTCCCAAGTCTATGAATTATCCTGGTGTGCCCTTCTGGCAACTTCTCTTTTGACTCCACTGAGTTTAGACACACACTCCTCATGTCGGCTCATAGAGTTTCCACCCTCTGTTGCACACTCCTTGCACTTAGCTTAGAGAACCTGACTTAATCCAACACACTCACATATAGAAAATTGTATCTCTATCCCAGTAGACGATTTCTATCATACATCTACAACTCAAATGCATACGAATGACATTCACAACAAAACATCCATTACACATAAATTGATAAACAAGAAAAAACTGTTCTTTTCTATTAAAAGTGGAATGTCCATTACAATATATGAGTCCAGACTATAACTGAGTCTTGACTCTCAATTATCTTATGCATGTCTCGTCCTCCTCTATATTGGCAACAATACAAGATTTTTATACAAGTGGGGCTCGATGAACTTCCCTCCAATCTAAGCTAGTGGTGTCTAATCACTATTCAAAATGCATGTCTAATGGGAATATTACAATGATGGAAATCTGATTCGAATTGGATGCAGATCCCTCCTACAATCAACCACTTAATTGCGACCTTATCTCCAACTTGTGTGAAGGAAAAAATTTGGCTTTTCCAACCTGTCAACATTAATTTCCTTGATCACGCTTTAGATCTTCGAAGGAAAAATGAGAGGGAAACACCTCTCCCTTCCTTGAATTCACACCACTTGTGCTAATCAACTGGCACGTGTTGAGGTGGAGTGATGCTCCTGCATCATACTGCACGGCTACGAAAATTCATGAGCTCCTGCTCATGAGCTTCCCATCTCTGCTGAAATCCTCATGGATCCCAAAATTTCTCATGGATCTATCTTTCTTCTCCTCTGTCTTGTTGTTGTTGTTGCCACATATTCCTTACTCCTCGTGCAGGTTCCTTGCTGTCCAAATTTTCCTTGTTGACCGCTTCTTCTGCTCACCTCAACATCAACCTTCGTATCTCCTCTACAGCTTCTTCTAGCTACTTCATCAACTAGCTTGGCTTGTGCAGTATTCTCGGCTGCAAATATTCATGCCACTCCATGGGTAGGTCACCCTGATCTCCTATGTTGCTTTCATCCCTTGTGGCACTGACTGGCCACTCTGATGCAAACTCCAATTCCGCAGTCTTTCCACTAAACTATTGTTCGACTATCTCTTTTGACAAACAAACTCCTGTCAGTTATCTGACTGGTTCTATTCCATCTTCCTCCAGCTGCAACTCATTATGGTATGTCTCCTTTGGCATGGCTATCTTTTGGCAGCCACCTTTTGGTTTTAGACTGTCCAACCAATCCTCCAGTGCCTTTAACTCCATCTCCCACTGAGTGAGTAACTCAACTGGGTACTCCCCTTCCGTTGGGACATAATTTAGTATCTGTTCCTCCTCCATGATAGTCTCAACTCGATGTCCTTCTATTTCAGTTGCAAAATTTGTGCTAGCCTCTCCTCGGATGCTTGGTAGGAATATCTCAAGTCCTCCAATGACTAGAACACTCCTCTGATCCTTCTCCTCTGTGATGAAATTTTCCAACTTGTCATCATCTTCATTCACGTGGCTTGCAGTTCTGCTTGAATATTCATATGGATGAGACCTTTCTTCGGCCTCCTCTCCATCTATCAACACCCCTTGCCGACATGAACTCTCAACTGATCTCATCTCTTCTCCCTTTCCCACCTGGAAAATCAGGATGTCCCCTCTACCCTCCTGGCAATTTACGATATCAATTGATCCCTTCTCATTGCCCACTTGGAAACCTATGATATTCCTCCTAGATCTCTTTCCTTCACCATTGAGGTTTTCAATATATCTCAACCACCTCCTCAACACCTTTTGTTTCTTTTGGGCCAACAACTTTTGAACAATCCACTTAGCTGTCCTTTTCAAAGGCCACTTGTATCTCCAACGCACCTTTGCTTCCTACTGCATATTGAATGCTAGCGTCTCCATATTTTCTCTGATTTCACTAAGCTCCTTGTCTACCTCCACTTTACTCTTCCACGGGAAGACTTCTCCTCGACCCTGCTCATGACCTCCAACGACCACCTTGCTTCACCTACAACCCACATGTCTATTTACCATCTGTTGCACACCTTGCAATAGTCTCCACAAGGTATTTCACTCTGTCTCCCTTGCCTACATAAATAAATTTTATTCTCTGATACCACTTTTAGTGCAGACCCCACCCCCTTCTCCTCTCCTTTAGCGATGTGTGACCTCCCGGTCTAGGATCATTCGAAAAACACCTGAGTCAGATTGACTCTTCGACTCCCTGCTAGAACTCGACAAATTCCACCATAGGTCCTTCTTTCTCCAAAGTGCGGGTCCCTTTTAACCCCATGACTCTCTTCTTGTCCCTTTGAAGAAAGTTGGCGGTGACACTCACTCTCCATGCCAGGCCCTTTATATCACGTGCCCTCGGGCTATGTCCTGGGGCTCAACCACAAAAGGTGCTTCGGGCTTTAGGCTTTGGCTCTTTCCACGATAGGCAACTCTTACATTCTCGAACTCCAAATTTGGCAAAATCAAATGTGAGAAGATCAACGGTCCTCATCCCTCATTCTGATCGATGGCTACGATCACTTCGGAGTCTGACCTTCGGGAGTCTCCTGATATCCTCCTCGGATATTTACCAGAGTGTTATTCCTCTGAATCGTGTGGATTTCTTCCACACATCCCTTCCAGATCTAATGGTCTGGATTCAAACCGCTCTTCGTGACTTCGCGAAGATAACTGTTTTCTCTTGGCGAACCTTCCAGAGCTCCAACTCCTAGATCTCCTGGTCTTTTGCCACCTGTATCCTCCTGACAATGGAAAATTTCACAGTCTTAGGGACTTCGGAAAGTCCTCAATCCCCTTGCACACTTAGGGAAAATTTATTCTTGAGACATAGCCAGTTGTTCTTGAACTTATTCTGCACTCCTTGCATATTTCTGCGCAAACTCTTCTGTGACTTTGCTCGACTTTAAAACCTTCAAGGTTCCTAGTTCCTCTATGTCCTTCAGTGGAATTTCTCATGCCCTCCTAGCAACTTAATGCCCTTCCTCCTGAGCTTGTAAGATGAACTTACAGTATCCTTGGTGCACTCCTTGTGCTCGAATAATCCTTTCGACAACTTCTCCCTTAGCCTACCTGGAAGTCTTAAGGCATCTCCTTTCCTTTATCGATGCACTCTTGCAAATCCTTCCTTCCTTAGAGTGTTCAACAACCACGGGGTTCTCTTAAGGATTCCAATAGTTCATAAAGTGTTTCTCTTGTACACTCTCATACTTTCTCTTTGCCCTCCCGGCAGAGTGTTACAGAGTATTCAGTAACTCTGCGTTGTGCTTCCTCCTACACAGTATTTCTTTTTAAGGTACCCAACCACCTTGAAATTTCCTCCCAAGTATTTGAATTATCCTAGTTTGCCCTCCTAACAGCTTCTCTTCTGACTCCATTGAGTTCAGACACACACTCCTTGCATCGGCTCATAGAGTTTCCACCCTCGGTTGCGCACTCCTTGCACTTAGCCTAGAGAACCAAACTTAATCCAACACACTCACAGATAGAAAATTGTATCTCTATCCCTGGAGGCGATTTCTAGCATACATATACAACTCAAATGCATACAAATGACATTCACAACAATACATCCCTTACACAGAAATTGATAAACAAGAAAAAACTATTCTTTTCTATTAATGGTGGAATGCCCATTACAATATATGAGTCTGGACTATAACTAAGTCTTGGCTCTCAATTCTCCTATGCATGTCTCATCCTCCTCTATATTGGGAACAATACAAGATTTTTATACAAGAGGGGCTCGATGAGCTTCCCTCCAATATAAGCATGTGGTGTCTAATCACTATTCAAAATGTCTGTCTAATGGGCATATTAAAATGATGGAAATCTGATCTGAATTGGATGCAGATCACTCCTACCATCAACCACATAATGGTGACCTTATCTCCAGCTTATGCGAAGGAAAAATTTTGTCTTTTCCAACCTGTCAGCATTAATCTCCTTGATCACGCTTTATATCTGTGAAGGAAAAATGAGAGGGCGATGCCTCTCCCTTCCTTTAATGCACACCACTCGTTCTAATCAACTGGTGTGTGCTGAGGTGGAGAGATGCTCCTACATCATCAATTCTCTTAAACATTTGATTCTTTTAGGCCAACAAGATTTTTTTTGTTTCATTCAAATTTTAGAGGTAATGTTTTGTTCTCTTTTGTGTGTATCACTTATGCTTGAAACTTTTGCTGCAAATGTTCCCACTTCTTTTTTATAAAATCCTTCATTATTTTCCATGTCTTTCTTATTCAATGAAAGAAATTCGATCAGACACATAGAATGGTAACAAGAAGGGTTTTCCATGGAATGCAATTAGTCTAAAAAAACTGAAATCCCACAAATTTTCAAAAATCTCTTTCTCAACGACAAAGGATGCAACCTCTACTAATAACTACAATGCAATAGGACCATGAATCAATTTTTTGAAAGAAGGCATAAAAACATTTTGGACCGCGTAAAAATTATGTTGGGATTTATGTCTCCATAAATCCGGGTACGAGAAATAAGTTGGTTCCATATTAAAATCAACATTACTTTCCCTAGGAAAGTCTTGAAATATGTGACAGTAAGCAATAACATAGACCAAATAAGAAGTCATATAATTGTTTTTGGTTTTTCTTAGGCGACCCAATTGTAATGAAATCTCATTTGAGATTATTCATGCCCAGTCAATCATGGTGTGTTCATGAAAAACAAAGTGGAGAATGTACAAAATGTATTTAGGCATAGAGACCATGGAATCTAGTCTAATTATTCGAGAAAAAATCTAGGAAAACTCTTTGTATGGGTATTTTAGAGAAGTTACCTCGACTTGAGTGGAATTGTTGTCAATTCTCAGGCTAGTGAGATAATTTTTAAGGAGATTTGCTCCTCCTTGGTGTTCCTTGAGAAACTTGTCAAAATTTTCATTCTTAAACAACATAGTGGGATTTGGAAGTCACAATGTTGTGCTCAATACCGAGGGGGACAAATAAATTGGTGGCTTCCCTTGGATTTGAATAATTATTTGTTCAGTGTCAAACTTATCAACGCACCAAAGTACCAATTCTTTGAATTATTCCACCTTAGGTACACACCTGATCAATGATATGCATGAAATCTAAACCTTGTTTATCTCTTTCTATGCAAAGAGAAGATCCAAATACCACTTATAGGAGTGTGACCATTAGAATTGATGATCTTCTCATCCAAGAGTGTTGAGTGTGTCTCCACAATAAAATTCTTTTAGTTTACTTGACATGTCTTTACACCGATTTCCCTTTTTAAAAATAGGTGGCACTCTTGTCGATATAACCTTTTTACAACAATATGTATTAATTATTTATTAAATTTACCATGTATTGCCTTGATTATTGACTGTTATAGCTCTTATTTCAAATTTTCTAGTTTACATAGTTAGATTTTGAATTTATTACAAAGATTTTACGAAATATTCGCCACTTAATAACACTATTTAGGTTCACAAAAGTGATAGCTAATATGGTGGATGGGAAGTAAATGCCATCGAGAATGGTGATGTGATTTCCATAAACATGAAAAATGGTTAAGTATGGAAGTGCACAGTGGGGAATGGAAAGTGAAATATGATGAGTGTGAGATTGCAAGATGCGAGACTACGACTATGGAGAGTAAAAAATATGAGGGATTCCTACATCCACAATGGTGAAATAAACTAAGTATAGGAACAAGTCGATTTTGTGGGTTCCATAAGTAGATGAGTCATTTTGGAGGACGTGGGATTGTGGGTTGCAGGACACATGTCTTAGGAAAAAGGTAAATGGAATGGACAGTTGTCTCGCATCTGCATTCAAGAAATTGTGTAACACACCCAACCCCAATTTGGATCACGTTATTGCTAAAACAACCCAACAAAATTTTCTGATACAAAATATGAATGTGGAAATAAAACACATAACATGACATTCAAGTTGATACAATGGTCCATGCTAATTAAAAACGTAAATGAAATTTTTTAACTATGCACAACAATAACTAAATAACATACAACAACATTTTACTACATAAATAGAGATTTGAATGCATATTTCTTCTCACAACAAGCAATAGTAACCAAGATAACTCAAAGATACACAACGACTATATCAACATTTAACATGAATAAACACAAAAAATAAGAAAAATTACCTTAAGAAATATGCAAAATGTTGCAAAGGATGGAAATTCCTCCCAACCGCATACTTTATGTTCCAGTTCTCAACATCAAGTCACCCTCGAGCTAGGGATATGAATCCATAGGAGATGGTGGTCCCTAAGGATGGATAATGTCCCCCTCTCAATAGTGAATTCCCACATCTAATTCCATTCCACCAGCTCTCTTCCCCACAACCTGCACAACCCAAGGGATGGAATCTCCCTTCACTTCTCATAGTTACTTAGGCCTTTCCACTCCCCTCCATGGCTTCCAACACATATTGGACATGAAATCTACTTGTTGGGACCTTAGAAATTCTACAACTGCAACATGAATTTTACCAGTGACAAAACTCTTGCTTCCCTTGAATAATTTCAAACAGATCGTTACTCATAGGACCGCAACCTCTTTCTCCAACAAAATTCATCTCCAAACATATTCCAAACATGTCCAAAAAAACTAACTTCAAGCTTCAACACTCATAACACCTTTGTTGTCCAGAAAAATCCATGTAAAAAGAAATCTCCATGCAAAAACTTGAATATGTAACTATGGTCTCTGTTAGGACCACATATTGTACCCTTTTTGCCCATACTTTTTGCTATTATTTTACCCTTCATCACCTACATTTTGACTTATACTATCATTTCATCTAATCATTCCAAGGTATA